>VYZR01055943.1:20385-34202 GCA_013400675.1 Oxylabes madagascariensis | reverse complement strand
TTTTTTTTTTTTTTTTTTAGCTAAAGAGGCTTGGCTTGGGGGCTGCTTTTGGTACTCATTAAGTCTGCTTTTTAATTGGCATTAAGGATCCCTTTGTGCCCGGGAGCTAAACTGCTGCATCCGCATTGCTGCCATTCCCTGCCGCTTCGAGGAACAAAAGGTGCAGCCTGGAAAGCAAACCCACTGCTGGCTCTCTGGCGCTCAGCCACCCCGGCACTGCCCAACTCATGATCATGGAGCTTTTTTTTGTTTCTACTATCCTAAAAGTACACATTTTGTTTTAAAATAGTTTTTTTAATCCAGTTTCAGAGCATTAGATGTTTTTAACACATGCGGGAAAACAGAACTCCTCAAGTGTTCTTAGAAGTAGTACACTGCTCTTCCAGGAGTTTTAGTTTCTTCTTTAGTATTTTCCTGTTCTTCAGCTGATTTAAAATCCGAGACCCAACTGTAAGAACACAGGCCTAGATTAAAGGCAGAAATACCAAAGCACAGATGGGTGGCACGGATACACAGGGAATTCTTGTGTCATGCTAGGCTGAAAGTATCAAGCTCAAATCCTCGGATTTAGGTACAATCCTATCGTCAGTCCTCTGTGTTGCACAATGTAGACTCCCTTTTCAGAGAAATAAACATTTTTAAAGCTCTTTATCAGGAATTATTTTGTCCATATTAAAAAATGCCCAACATAAGCATAAAAAAACAAATTCCAATGCATTCAGAAATTCAGGATTAAAGACATATCAGAAGTGAAGAAGTGAAGGCATTATCTTGTTTTCCAAATATGTTTATGTATAAAAGCACAGAGATACATACACAGTCATGCATATAAATACGTGTGTATATATGTGTATAAAAGAGATCAAAAGGTAATTCCCATCAATCTTAAGGACAGCTTTAGATTTCATTTAGTGCTTTCAAATTCAATTCCAAACCAATAAGATGTTGTGTGATACAGCTGAATAAATTAATAATAATTTTTAAAAGCTAGCACACAGTGGATACCATGGTACCTTGTCACCTATGTTATTTGGACTAACAGTAATATATTTTAATTATGTGAGGGCATTTTAAATGGTCATGTAACTAAATTTAAAAACTACTGAGGATCTACAGGCAGACAGGTTGTTTCCATGACATGCTGCAGTTATTGTGGCTGTTGTAGCTGATTTAATTATGGCATTTCTGCAAAATACAGACTTGGTCATTGTAGAGAAAGAGAGGGTATGGCCAGAAACAAACTGCTGACACTACTGTCAGTTCCAGAAAATGCTGTTTCAGTACCCATCAGCCTCATGTTGGTGCTCAGACAAAGCAAACAGCCTGATGCAGGTAGCCACGTTTCTGAGAACACAAAACCTCACAGACTGTAAACACCACTAAATAAAAAAGCAACTCCAAGACACCTAAGCCACTAAACAGGTTATCCTGCTTCAAAGGAAGGACAACCTTCACTGTTTATCTTTTCCACACCTTTGCTATCATAAATCCCCTTTGTTAGTAAGTTCCTGACAAAGGAGTCATCCTTAAACTGTCCTAAGAAAAGCAGTGAAATTTTATTTGTTAAGAACCGGCTTTCCTGATAGCTAAAAATTTAAAAATTCAAAAATGAGACAGTGCAATACAGGGATGTAATTTTAGGTGAACACTGCACTGGAAATGGTGTGAATTTTTTTCAGGAAAGTACCATCCCTGCTGTGCTCCCCTCCAACAAATACTCCGCAGAACATTCATCCCATTTGGGAGGCAGGGAAGAAATCTGTACAGACCTTCTGGGCATATCACAGAAGTTGACCAGCTCTGTAACAGTAGGCAGCTGTACTTGCATTTCAGCTTACAAATTAAATACTATCATGCTCCTCTCTCATTCTTCAATTGCCCACACCTCAGCATGGCCTTCTTCAGTACACTGCTTGGCCTTTCCATCTCTAGATTAATAACTCATCATAGTCAATGTTTGCTGTAAAGAAATGGGGTGTTATCATTTACCTTTCTTAGCTACCAGACAAGAAAAATTAGATTCAAAATATTCAGGCCTCAATATTAGCTTGGAAAATATTTAAATACTCTTTCCATGGTGTTTTTTTCCAAATTCCTTGCACATTTAGAGCAGCTAGACACATGAAAATATCTTAACACACTGAATGTTTAGCATCGTGATCAGTGCCTGGAAGCAAGCTTCCTCAAAAGGTGAAAATTTTAGAAGCACTTGATACTGGAACAGAAGCTTTTTATGGAACAGTGTGACCTTCTCGGGCATGTCTTGAGCAGACAACTCTTTTAATTGATTATGCAAACACATAAGTGCATTTTGGGCTCTCCACTAAAAAAACATTATATTTTATTAGTATGTAAAATGGCAAGCTTAAAACCACTTAATAAGGGAAAACCTTAGAAAATCAATACGTAAGTTGCAGATGTAATTGAGCCTGTAAAGTCTGAATACATTAGGGTGAAAAATACACCCAAAATCCACAGTATGAAATGATTTTACAGGGATTAAGGGAACCTCAGGTAAACATAAGCACTGTCTTCATGCACAAAGTTGATGTAGGTTTTGGATGTTTAGCATCTAAGATATTTCTTGAGTATAAAGATTGTAGAGGGATGCATTTATCATGCTTGTTGAAAAGAGATGCGTTTATCATGCTTGTTGATTTTATACCTTATTTGCTGTGTCTAAGGAAGTACACATGGCCTTTATCTCAAACTGAGCTGTAAGACAACAATTAGCATTCAGAGGGATTTAGTACAGACTGAAGATTTAGTTTATGGATGTAGCTGCTCCTTTGATGTAGTTCTGTTCACACATCATTCTGTTTCTGGGCACAGCAAGAATTGAGCACCAGAGAAACAGTGCCTTTATTTGAAAAGCCCAGGCTGGCTTCCAGAAGGCTCTGCCAGGCAAGCTCCCTTGTTTGACCTTCTCCTGGGGCTCCCAGAGCCCCTGAAATGACTCCTCACATCTTAACGCCACCAAACTCATTCCCACCTGTAATCAGCATCCCGTGACACTGCTCTGCCTCCGGCCTTGAACACTCTGCTTTTCTGGGTTATTGTTCTGACTGGTTCAGATGAGTTACTCCGAACATGAACTCAGTGGCTTCTTAAAAATATATCTCAAGTGACAGGTGAGTATTTCACACCCTTTACTTTAACAGAGCCTCGTACAATCTGTCACAACAATGCCTTAATAAATGTTAAATTGGTGACAGACACATAGAAGCCAACTCATGTTAACCACACTTCTCGAGCAGGACTGGTCAAAGCCTGTTGGTGCAATAATATTTTGAAAACATAGCACTTAATGTTTAATCATTCAGCAAGTCATCACTAGGGCAGAACCATCACCACTTTGCAATGGGAGCTATAGGAAATCACTACAGAATGACTTATTCCATAGGGGGCAGAAACTCTTCATAATTTGACTGTGGCCTCCTAAACAGTTTCTGACACTGCAAAAGGGGCAGGCTGCTGTATGAGCACCCAAGGCAAGGACTTGTGTGTCCTCCTTTGATACACAGGATGTAGCACAGTGTAAGTACAAGGCACTGTTTTAGAGGGGTAACTGTGTTTTCCCACTGTGATGGAATTCAAATAATTGGCATGTTTTAAATGTTACAGCTTGGCCTCATCATTAGCTCTTTGCTGCTACTATCTGTTAATTTATGTTTTCACTCCTGATTTTATATACTTAAGTAGCTCAGGGAAGAGTGACCCTCAAGGAAAACGGTGTAGAAGTCAGCATAGAACCCAAACCCATGCACATCATAGGAAAAAATTCTGAATGCTTTGGCCCCATCTCTAAAACAAAGTTTAAGTTTCAGATCTCTGACAGATGTTAATACTCAATTCACATTTCATGTTCAAACCTGCACTTTGAAAACTTGTTTCAGCTTTGCCATAGGCTTCAGTAGCCAGATCTGGGCACTGCTGACCACACATAGTGGACTCAAACGTGACACCATGTCTGGATTACAGAATAATCTGCCCCAAGTGCCACACACTGATGAAGTACAACATATCCACTCCATGCTTAAGTGATCCTTTTCCCACAAAGTCTATTCTTGTGGTTGCAGTTAATACTGAGAAGGAGCAGGAAACTCTGTGCATCCAGGCATCATTTTTCCAACTTGCCTTCCTAAGGAAGGAAGCTGATGTGCTAACTCTGCTTGTTTGTGTACATCCCACCACAACTTCCAAGCCCTCAGTCAATTCTGAACAAAAGGATATATCAAAAAGAAATTTCCAGTAAGATGCATGTCTCCAGTGAGGAAAGGACTGTAGCCTGAACTCAAATTTTATTAGACATTATAAAATCTTCATAAAGAGCAAGTATGAAGGTCCCAAACATGGGAAATGCTTCATGCAGAGCATGCATCTACAGGTCATTTAATAGCAATGTGAGACAGAAACCATCATCAATTAGTAATGCTGCTCTCTGAACTACAGATGCCTACCTGTCAGTGAAAATCTTCTTACAAAGTCTACAGCATCATTTGTGATACTTGATTTTATGTGCAGAACCAACTGCTTTAAAATGCCTATTGTAAATATTTCATATTGCTCTCAACCCGATAGCACAATGACAGGGAATGTTAGGCATTTGGGATGCCCTGGAGGGGTGAAAATAAATGACAGCTCTCATCCCAGTGCTGGCCTTTGAAGGGACCCTAGTTAGCCAGATAATGCTACGGGACAATTGTGGTTAAATCCCAGGAGAGCTTTTGGAGTGTCATCCACAGGAGCCCTGATGAGTGCAGAAGTAATTAGTTCCAGATGAGCACACAGGCACACAACTTTAAAAGGGTCTGTCTGCTCCCATGCTGGGACAGAAAAGGCATTTCTGCCTAGCAGCCAGGTCAACATGCTCTGGAAACAGGAGAAGGACCTTCCTCATTGATTCAGCGTCCAGCTAGGTGTGTGTTTTGGAGCTGAAGGATGGAATTGCATTCACTGCCAGTGAAAATTACAGGATCATATTTGCTGGGTAGCTGACAAATTCCCATAAAGTACTATGCCAAAGTTTCTCTGTTTCACAGGGTAGTCCTCTGAGGTCACTGCTCAGCAGCTCAAGACTTGGCTTTCCTACAGGTGTTCACAGTGTGCCAGACAGTTCCCAGGAACATACATAAAGCTCTCTTTCCTAAAACATCTCATCTAAACACCAGTATTGCTGCACTTTTATGTATATCTTTGTGTGTTCTGGCACCTGATAAAAGCTCCATTATTTTCAGTGAGTGAGTGTCTCCTGATGATACCACAGCTTCCTCTGAGGAGGTGCTTTCACAGAGTTCATCCTTAGGTTATACATAGGTTATTTTTTTTTCCCAGAAAACTCCAGGAAAGACATCTGAAAAACACTCTTGTGCATCTCATCTGGATTTCTTCCCACCACAGAAGGTACAAGCTAAAGCCCAGCTGCTCTCGGAGAAGTGACAGCTCAGCAGCTGAACTCCTGTTGTGTACAGGACAGTAAAAGCACCAAACAAATGCCAAGTATTGATGGAGCAGCTACAGGTTCGTTGTTAGAAGGACCACTAGTGTCTACTAAATGCCATCAGATGGTTAAGCACAGCCATTTACGGTTTAATGGCTCCTCTCAGGATCCTGGGAAACTAGCTTGTAAAAAGTATCAGAGGCCCACTTTGTTTTTAACTATACACAAAGGCATTTAACTGAGCAAGCCAGAGTGGGCTCTTTAAGACAAATGGTTCTGACTGAGCAAGACACACTTGCTGCAGTCTCTCTAAGGGAGAGAATAATTGAATTTTCCTGGCTGCTTGGCCCTTGGTGTAGGTTAGACAGGTACTTTTTCTGCAGTCACAGTGGGGTCGTGCAATTTACCACAAGCTTCTAAAAACTTTCCATATTCCTAGTCACCGCACACAGGCTACCCAATGATAACCACCTTACTGCTGAGCTGAGATTCAAATGTGAAATGGCAGTGCTTTCTGGACCAGCATGACCCTTAGTGGAAGGATTCCACTTTTTTTATATTTAAGTTTAGTGTCTGTTTCAAAGAGATTTACTAAGCACTAGGATGATTCTGTAACATAGAGTCAACCAAGACTATTTTGCATAATTTAAACCCATATTTAACTTTAACTAAGTTGCAAAAGTTGTCATTGTGAATAGCGTGCTAGAGACAAGGTCTTTGGAGAAACTTTTTGGCTCCTACTTAAGCCTACTCTGCTTGGGACAATGATGGAAGAAATACTATTCTGTGCTCACAAATCCATTCATACAAGCATGGCACAGAAGACAGAAGTAGTACTTTCTAGTGTTAATGGAACAGTCCATCAAACCTTGCTTTGCAGCTGGTTCTGGCAGAGTATGAAAAAGGATGCTCACGCCTGCTGATCTGGTAATGCTGAAATGCCTCCCTTCCACAAACGTTCCTACTGTGTTGAACAGTTTGAATTAAACCTTCATCCATGGCCTCCCAAGTGCAAGGGAAGGCATCAGAGTACTCCCTGAATGGGCTGTCATGCGTCTTCGTGACGGGAACCAAGCACTGATGTGTGTAGCACAGAACAAGCATGTTCAGTGGGTTGGCCCCTGCTGGCACCTACCGCTGCCCTAACCTGCCCATTCTGGGTGAGCCAGCATCCATCTCCCCTGGGCTTGCAGTGCTGCTTCAAGACCACAAATCACTCCCTGCCTACAGCTAAACCTCTGTCAAAGGTCAATAATTCACTGACTATTGAAAAGGCAACCACTGTCTTTTGCCCCTTCCTTCCTTTCTTTTCCTCAGAGTGCCTAAATCAGGTCTGACCAGAAAAAGACTTATAATCTTGGTCACACATTGGTTTTATACTCTGGGTAAAGCACAAAACCATGTCCTTTCACACGCTGCTCATTAAAAAGCACAGCCTGAACACAGGGTTCTTTCTAATCTGGGAATTCTGGGAAACAGTGCTGGGGCAGGAGGTGGTACCTGCTGACAACCTTGCCAGGGAGAGGGGTGGTGAGAGCACACATCAACCCAAAATGCTCAAATGGCTCCTATTGAGTTGACATGGGGTAAGCACCTACAACCAAGTCCTCCATTGGCTCAAAGGCAGACGTTTCTTGGGATGCAAACCTGGAGTGTTTGGGTCAAACAGTATTTTGGTGCCCTCTTCTCACCACTTGTGTGCTCAAATAAAAATCTCCAAAATGCATATGCTAATTTCTTCACCTTCCAAGCAACACATCAAAGCCATTTTGCACACACAGATTTTCAGCTAAGACTTCTATATTTTTAACTCATTAAAATGTGACTGCTCTTGTTCTCAGTCTTGATATAGCAGTCAAAAAACATTAAATGCTCATTTCAAACTACACTGACAGTATCAAATAACGACCAAATAGGCTATTGCTGTGTATGAAAAATAAATCTCTTCTGTTTGCAAAGGAATTCTAAAGAAGAGCTTAGAAACCTCCTGGCTTTTATTCATATTTACAGTTGTGCATCTAAGGTTATTTAAATAATGTCTTCGTTTCCTCTGTTCATAATGTTTTGGAACATAGTGTGCTCCAGGCCAAAACATTAAACTTAGAATATACATAAATGTAAGTGACATTTTACCTGAGTGACAAGAGGAGCTCCTGAGACTTTGGGAGCCCAGCCAGCCATCACACTGCACTGAACTGCACAAGCTGATAAGGGCTATTTTCTATACTATTTCTGTGCAGCATATAGTAATTCAGCGAGGAAAATATTTTCCGAAATTATCTACTTTTTAAGAGTTTTCCAGTATCAACCCTTTTAATCATCTCTATTCATGTATTTTTGCACCAGCCAACATTTACAAAAGTAAAACCAAGAAAGAGGGAAATATAAAAAATATAAAATCAAAATATTTAAAAAGCAGTACGCTTCTCAACAGATCTGGACACTTACCTATGAGCAGGATAACCAATACATCTGTAATATAATAACCAAACAGCAATGGCTTCTGCCAGACCTCCACACCAACAGTACCAGTGAGCAGATATGCTGCTATTAACACCTACAGAAAAAAAGATAACTTATTTTCAATCCTTTATGTCTAAAGGTAGAGATTTTCACTTATCATATTAATACAAATGCAAAAGTAAAAAAAAGAAAAGTCTGTTAGTTACCTCCTGTCCCAACTTTACCTTCTGCTGCCACGGCAAAACAATTACCTCTAAGCAGTGAAGTAACTTGCAGGGTCACCAACAGTACTATTTAAAATGTATGAAATATGGTAAGCAGGCAACTTCCCTGGTAATGTGTGGATTTCTTTGTATGTGGTAAGTATTACTGGCTTACCTTTTCAAAATACCTAAATCCACCTTTAATGCCAGGTCTCCCCACTGCACATGCACTTCCCTGTTTTTGGATACAGATTTCAGAATTAGCAATGTGGTTATTTTTGCAGCTCTGCGCCTTGAACTGATCATATCAGAATAACTAAGCGGAGGGAGAAAAACCCTAAGCTCACCTGAAACAATAATAAAAAATAATAAAAACATTCGCTGGAATGTGGAGAAATAAAAAGAATGGGAAGGAGATGAAGTCTTCCTTGATTTTTGGTTTGTTTGACAGATAACATCATTATAGGACACAAAAAGAATCAGGTAGATGTCATTAGGAGTGAAAGGACACATGCACAAGACTCAGGAGCACCCAGCTACAGGGACTGCCCTTCTCTTTTTCTAGCCTGCTTTGTTCTCAGCTGTTTAGTTTACCTACAGGACCCATAAGGGGCTGTATGTTTCATGCTACACTAGCTCTAAATTAAAACTACAGTATTAATTACAATGCCATTTAGAAAACTGCATATTCATCTGTTTATTCAAAGGTAACATTCAATTCGCAGCTTCTTACTCTGGGATGAAAAACGGTTTCCAGCTTTACTTGTGTTACAGATTTTACTATTTCTTATTTAGGTTTTTTAATAATAATTTTTGATATGTGTTTTCTCCATTTGAACTTCAACAAGCGTATTTCTAGTCTTCTATTAAATTTTAACTCAAGGATACACTGAAAATCTCTTTGTTAATTAACAGGCTTTTTAAGATCACAGATTAAGAGCAGAATGCTGATGTCGCTTAAACTTCTATTACACATAGATAATACTATATTTGGTTTCACTTACTTCTCTGTATCTGAAATCAAGATTCTTGCCCTGTCAGTATGTAGATCTTTAAGAGGTTTTGCTTGTATTTTGCATTGTGGAACTGGATATTTGAATTGCCTCTGCAAGAACAAGCAGCACAACCGATCTGCAGCAAGGAAGAGCAGGCACTAGTGAGTGCCATCATGTCTTGGGCCACTGAAGACAGTGAGTCAAATTTTGGTCTAAGTGAAGGACATGTATAATGAGTTTTGCAATCCTCTGCATCAGAGCTAACATTTGGCTTCCTGAAGAAATTGTATTGTATTACCCATAAGACATGACGGATGGAATCCTGACCCCAACAAAGTTGATGGCAAAACTCCAACTGGCTTTGATGGAGCCTGAACTTACCCTCACACGTTGAATCCTGAACAGACTTTTTTGGCAAGTGATGAAAGAGGAACTTCAGTATTAACCATTATTACAGTCAGTACTTTTGGCGGGGTAGTCATGAGCATCCCTGTCAGATGTCAGCGCATGTCTAGGAACAGGAGTGTGGATGCAATGGACACTCACAGGGAATGCCCTACCCCGGGATTTGGTGATGCAAGACTCCCAGATTGAGATTGCCTCTTAACAGACGTAGCATATGAAAAAAAACACTTCTTGGCTTCAAAATTTTGGTATTTTTTTTTAAGGACTCATCGCTTTGACTACACTGAAGCAGTCTCCAGCTTTAGAAAGCAGACCTCCTTTAGAAAGCTGGAAGGATGAGAAAATGGCTGTGTCCCTTGATCTAAGCTATAGTAGCAAAAATTTGAAGATTGTCAAAATTATTAGCAAAGCCTAAGTCTGTTAATAAGCTATATAAACTGTTTTAATAATAAGAATAAACTGTTTTAATAATAAGCTATATAAACTGTTTTAAAGGCACTGTTGGTGGAAAAAAAAAAAAAGCAGTGCTCCTAAGTACAACTGAATAATTCTACTTAAGATGGCCAAGTGTTTTACTTATCTCTCTACCATCAACCAGCTTTTTTCAGATATAAATGTAGTCTTTAGCAAGCAAAAATAATTGCAGCCTTTTGTAAAATGCGATGTCTAAATTAAATAACTGTATTTGGTTTGTGTGGCCAGTTCTTGGTAGCAGAGGGGCTACAAAGATGGCTTCTGTGAGAAGCTGCCAGAAGCTTTTCCCATGTCCAGCACAGCCAACGCCAGATGGCTCCAGGATGGACCAATCACTGGCCTAGGCTGTGCCAACCAGAAATGGTGACAATGCCTGTGGGATAACATATTTAAAAAGGAAAAATTAAAACTTATTGTGCAGTTGTAATTGCTGCCAAAGAAAGGAGTGAGAATATGTGAGAGGAACAGCCCTGCACACAACAAGGTCAGCGCAGAAGGAGGGACAGGAGGTGCTCCAGGCACCAGAGCTGAGGCTCTCCTACAGCCCCTGGTGCAGACCACGGTGATGCAGCTGTGTCCCTGCAGCCCATGGATGTCCAGTGGGATGCAGAGATCCACCTGTAAGCCCCCACACCAGAGCAGGTGGGTGCCCTAGAGGAAGCTGTGAACTTGCAGGAGGCCCCTGCTGGAGCAGGGTCCTGGCAGGGATCTGCAGGCCCATGGAGAGAGAAGCCCATGCTGGAGCAGGTTTCCTGGCAGGACTTGTGATCCTGTGGGGGACCCACTCTGGAGAAAGCTGTGCCTGAATGACTGCACCCTATGGAAATGTACCCATGGTGCAGCAGTTCATGGAAAACTGTTGCCCCTGGGGTGGACTCATGCTGGAGAAGTTTATGGAGAACTGTCCCTCATGGAAGGAACCCCACTCTGGAGCAGGGGGAGGACGACTCTTCCTGAGCAGCAGCAGAAACAACCTGTAATGAACTGGCCATAATCCCCCTTCTCTGTCTCCCTGTGCCAGTGGGGGAGTGGAAGTAGAACCCAGGAAGAAGGAAGAGGGTGGGGGAAAGTTTTTAAGATTTATCTTACTCCTCACTATCCTGCTTTGATTTTGATTCATAAGAAATTCAATTAATATCCCTGAGTTGAGTCTGTTTTGCCCATGGTAGTAATTCGTGGGTGATCTCTCCCTGTCCTTCTATCAACTCCTAAGCCTTTCATTGTATCTTCTGTCCCCTGTCCCCTGTTCAGTTGCAGAGGGGAGTGACAGAGCAGCTTTTGTGGGTGCTGGCATCCACCCACCACAATAACACAAGTGAGAACTCTACAGCAAGGTAAAGTAGATGGGTACAATCTTGGATTCCAACTCTCAGCAGCATCTGACCAGGAATATTTCTGGCTTTCCAAGACCTTCTCTATGAGGATGAGGAATACTTATGCTGAGAAAAATGTGGAAATACAAAGTGTTAATTTGTAGGCTCTTCAATATATCTGACAGCAGGGCAGCCAGATTCTGAGCAGGGGCTCCCTATCTTGCCACAATTTTGTAAATAACAGCAACATAGTCACATTTGTTCCTGTGTAAAATCAGAATAATACCTTGATGTGACATTGGGAAAATTCTATATAAACATAAGGCAGTATAACCCCTCAAAGTCTTTTACCATCTAGCTTCTTACCTGTTCTCTAAAATATTTGATATTTTTAAATCACTCTTTCATGTCTTTTCACTATTTCAGGTATAAGTTTTGCGACCACAATATTTTAGATTGTGCGTATACATAAATTTCTTTTTCTTACCATTGATTTACCATTTCTGTTTTACATACAGGCACATTTAGTATGCTGTGTGATATTCTACACGATGAAAAAAAATCAAACATTTTGTCATCTTTTAAAAAAATGTGAATATGCTTTTAAATTCTTTATGATTCCACAAAAACCTGACATCAATTTTACTGTAATATTCAATTTCCCTGGCATATTGCTATAGTATTAATTGCTCATGTGTTATTTTCCATTAACACAATGTTCAAAATAAACATCTAGAAAGCAAAGTCATTTAAAATACAAGGCTACTTCATTCTTCTGATTATAAATGTGACACTTGCCTAAAAGAATAAGAATGACTTCCTACAAGCTATTTCAATAGGAGTTAGCTTTAATGTGATGTGCAATTTTTCCACTTTATTTTTTCTCAGGTTTTTTTCTTTCAATAAATAGCTGAAGGTTGCAAATCTTAGACTTTGAAAAAATTTACCTAAAAAGATCACTTTGCATTTAGACATTATAGACAAATAGTTAAAGGCATGTGGAAGATTAATTAATCAAGAAAGGTTTGTGGGGAATCATAATCAAGTGGTCAAGAATGAAGCAGTCTGCTGCAGAAAAAAAAAGAAAAAAAAGATAAAAAAAGATAAACAGCATTTACAAAAAGGCAGATGAAATTCTATTGACTTCCATCAATTTTGAATATCCACTCATCGTATTCATAACATTCAGCATTCCACTTTATGGTAAAGCACAGAAGCCCTCCCATNGTGGAGAAAAAAAAAAAAAAAAAAAAAAGATAAAAAAAGCGCCTGTGCACAGCAGGTTCTTCTGTTCAGATTTCACATGGATACATGGGGCTTCCCTCAGATAACTGAGTATTGAGATCAGTTTCCAGCCATGTTCGGAGGCAGCTTGAAGCAGACACCATGGTCTGGCCAGCGCTGCTTCCTCTCTGCTATCACTTCTCTTACTTCAACAATTCCATTGTGCTCCAACTTTGGAACTAAGTAATAATATTTTTTTCTTCACAGGAAAGGCTATGCTTTCCACAGACACTTTAAATTAGAAAAGCCCTGAAAGTGAATATCCTTTCAACTGAAATTAAATTGTGAATCCTGATAACGTGACCAAAGAACAACATATTTGCATCTTTATTTTGCTTTTTAATAGAAAAAGTTTTTTGCCCCTCAGAGGAGGTAGAATTTTTTTCAAGATGTGATGTGCACTTGCATTGTTTGGGATTTCTCTGCCAGCTCCTGAAACACTAGCTGCCACAGTACATCCCTGGAAAAGGTCATATGAAGCATATTTCAGCATTGGTTTTGTAAATAAGCTTGTCAAAAGAAAATGGGTGCCTGGTATATGCACCCATGAAAGAAACCTTTCCCAGCTTTGATTGAAAAGAAGGAGAAAAGGAAGTTCTACAAGGTTTCGTTTGCTAGGAACATCGTGTACTTGCATTTATTCGGAGTTCCAAGGCAGGCAGAGGGTTCTCCCAGAGGCTCTAGGTGGTACTGTCCAAAGCCATTAAGCTGAAACCCTGGAGCTCATGGTGCAAGCACCCATCCCTTCAGGCACAGCTCTCTCTATGTGTGGGATTTCTGGTCATCCTCTCCTTGCAGGGCAAGGGCTGGGCCAGAGAGAGCTGCCTGTTGCCTTGGGGATTGTGCTGCTTGTGCTTCTTCTGAGCTTGCCCTTCTCAGCTGGGGAGAGGGAGAGGAAGGAGAGTGGAATTGTCTGGGTCACTGCAGCTCTCACACAGCTCTTCACTTTTAAAGTTTTAATTAAGAATATAAAGGGTATCTCCTGTTACACTTAAGGCAGCACCAATGGAGCAGAGGCATCATTACATCATATTAAGGGAAAATTAGTACTTTGTTCCCCAGCTATGAACTCAACTGCAGTGGCTTATGAAAAGCAACAGCAGGATTAGGTGAGTATTTAATTAGGGTAATATTAAATTCCTCAGAAAGAAAACAGATTCTTTTAAAAAAACGAAACAAGACGATGTCTGTGAAAATTAACATATGGCAAGAAGCCAGAAATTTTAATTTCTCAGGAAAG
>VYZR01055943.1:6458-20351 GCA_013400675.1 Oxylabes madagascariensis | reverse complement strand
AGGAAAGCTTTGTCTTTTTTTTTTTTTTTTTTCCTCCAAGAAACTTATTTTGCAAATATTAGCTTTCTTTGGTTGGTCTTGTGACAAAAATAAGTCTTAATTTTCACAAGATGTATCCATGGAAATTTCTCACAGATCATAGCAGAGGTTTATTTTTTAGCCTTTTCTTCAGACTTTTGGGGTTTCCAATAGGTGTGCTTACTCAAACCTGTATGAAAATTGTCAAGATGCTATGGTTCAGAGGCTCCTCTCCCTGCACCCTTTCCTGCTACTCAGGAATCGGCACAGGATAGATTTGTGCAGGTGGGAGGAGAGACAGGAATAGCTTTCCCTGCTGCATTTGCTGCCACCTTGATTCTGGATCCACAAACATAAGGGTCCTCTGACCAAGCATCTCTCAGGCACGCTACAGCCATTTTTCAAGTTTACAAACCACAGCTTCCTGCAAATGATTGTCTGCTGTAATCAAAGCTAATTGGAGTGCCAATTACAGCCCAGCTAGCGTAATTGGGGGGTTACCAGTTCTGGTGAGTCATCAAGGCACAGGAAAACGTGATGTGCATAAGTCCCACAGATTTCTCTGTCTATAACAAGGTATTTTTTCATGAGGAACAGCAGCTCTTTCTCTACCAGAGCTAAGGCAGAGCCCGTGAGCGGGCTGCGTTTATGTACAGCAGAGCTGACTCGGCAGCAGTGTCCTGGGAGCCACAAGCCAGTTAAGTGCTCATTAAGGTCATCAGTCCTCTATTTGCACGCTGACAGTCACTGCTGTTTTCCTTGAGTTCTGTGGTGATAACAAAGCCCAAAGTTCCAGGCTACCTACAGGCTTAAAAGCAGAAGCAGGGGACTAAACCACCTGAGTGTCTGACATGCCAGTGCAACAGCATCAAGTTGTAGGTGAAATTACTGAAGACAGGACAGAGAGGCGCATTCCTGCAGCATTCCTGCTAGGAATGCCATGGAGGAAATACTGAACTAAACATTGTGAATCAGTCTGGAAGCAGCCAGTGAGTGCTTTCACACTCTCTGCCTCCAGATGTGACTGCGGGAATACCTGGCAGAGAAGCAATGGGGGAAAAAGTCCAGTAAGGGGAACATTACCTTTCTTACTCATCATCAACCATTTGCTATTGTCCCTGGTATCCTCTAAGTTACTGGCGATGAAGAGCTATCTTTAATACTGCACATATTATATAAATTTGCTGAATGGGTTTACAAAACAAGAACAAATTTTTAGGGGAAGTAAGGTGTTTTACTAGACTAGACAGTAGAACTGGAAAAAAAAATACTATGTACTTTCTGGTGTACATGTAATATATTTTGGACTAATGTTAAAATATCACCTTGAGCTACAAATCCTGCCTTCTCTTTGTTCATATGCAACCACAACGACAACAGCTACTTTTTTACAGATGGGAAAAATGACATACAGAGATTTCAGAGATTTCAGTAGTCTTCCACCACTGCTGATGACTGTGCTAAATAGCATCAAAAAATCCTCACATCTACAAGCTTATCACTTTGACTGTAACCAAGTCATCACAGGAGGTACTAAAAAGCAAGTGAGCAGGACAGCATCAGAGGGGAACAGGAAATAGCACTTGTTAGCACCTTGCTTGCCAGTTAATCAAAGCAGTTTACAAACTTCACTGATATTTAGCCTCACCACAAATCTGTCAGGCAGATATTACTACTACAATATTACTACTATTATTTCCCAGATGAGAAAACAGGGCCACAGGCACAGGTCACTAACAGGCACTGACAGAGTTAACCATACTGCTCTGCTAGTTGATACCCATTCCCAGATTTAACCACTAATACAGTTTGGATGCTGTAGCAATCCAGCAGAGCTTTCTAAACATTCACGTGTACAGCGATCATCTGAGCAACAAGTGAAATAGGCTTGAACATAGCTATTCCTCTCCTGCTGGAAGAACTTCATGGAGGAAGTTCTTACACAGACAAGGCTGAAACTTGCAGACCAGCTGGCTGCCTAATGTCTTAGTCCTGAGCCAACTTCTTCTCCCAAAACCTATTTTCCAGGGGACAACACAGATGCACCACAGCTGGACCACCATCTCTGAGTTGTTCTCAAACCACTGGATTCTGATTATGTTTACAGCACTACATCTGCAGCCATTAGTTTGAATACTGTAATTCCATTAAAACACGTATTTGAGTATTTGTCAAACTTCTTTTCAATTATTTGGCTGTACCTTTCATCTCGTGCCTGCAACAGGAAGCTGAGAAGACTGACTGTGCTCTTCATGCTGCAAGACCTTGGCTATCTGAGAGACAGATAAGCCAGCCCACAGAAATCCCAGTGCTGGGTCCTTGGAGGTGCACTGAGCTTGTTAATACTGCTACTCATCTGTGCACTGAGGTTTGAATAAGGAAAAATTGAATTCTTCATTTAGAAAAGTCTGNGGCTTGAACATAGCTATTCCTCTCCTGCTGGAAGAACTTCATGGAGGAAGTTCTTACACAGACAAGGCTGAAACTTGCAGACCAGCTGGCTGCCTAATGTCTTAGTCCTGAGCCAACTTCTTCTCCCAAAACCTATTTTCCAGGGGACAACACAGATGCACCACAGCTGGACCACCATCTCTGAGTTGTTCTCAAACCACTGGATTCTGATTATGTTTACAGCACTACATCTGCAGCCATTAGTTTGAATACTGTAATTCCATTAAAACACGTATTTGAGTATTTGTCAAACTTCTTTTCAATTATTTGGCTGTACCTTTCATCTCGTGCCTGCAACAGGAAGCTGAGAAGACTGACTGTGCTCTTCATGCTGCAAGACCTTGGCTATCTGAGAGACAGATAAGCCAGCCCACAGAAATCCCAGTGCTGGGTCCTTGGAGGTGCACTGAGCTTGTTAATACTGCTACTCATCTGTGCACTGAGGACACCATTCACTGTGGTGCCCTGGGCATGTTTTCTGAAGAGGTCCACCTCAAGACAGGACTGTAAACCAGACAGGAACTCAGCTGGTGCTGACTGTGGGCTGATAAGTAATTCATGTACTGAATGTCTATGACTTTTTGACATCCACGATGACTGACATTTTTTTTCAAATGCAGAACTCACTTGACAATAGTTACTGCTCTCTGCATAGATACAATATTATTTCCATTACCACATTTGTTGCAAAATGGAGTAAAATTGAGACAGTCTGGCAGTGTATAACTGTGTAATTACTGTTAATAGATACAGCTTGGACTAATTCACATCATGCCTCGCAACCTGGTATTGGGGGGAAAATTGCTTGTGGCTTCAGATAGTGTAGTAATTTCTGTTAATACCACAAATCAAATGTAGTTAAATAACATTCTCATGGGCACTGTCTGGCTGCTAGGCTTGCCGCAAGCCTTTTTTGTCCTGCACAGCAATGAATCTCTGATGCTGACAATTTGCTCAAGAGCAGCCCTTTATTGCAAATGCAGAAAATATTTCTGAATTACTTAGAGGGTTTTGCAATTTCACATATTTCAATATCTCAGCCAAATATATTTGCCTTGAACTCTACTTTTCTATTGCTTTAATATTATGAAAACAATTACATAGTTAAAAAACCAAAACCAAAATAGGGATGATAAATACTCACCACTTGGCTTATATCATATCCCCAAGGAAGAAAAAGAACTCCTGTGTTATATTTCTCCCAGTGTGAACACATGAAGTTAAACAAGACGATGCTTAAATATATATACATTGTATATACAGAAACTCCGGTCTTCCCATTGTCACGGGAACAGACAGAAAAAAAAGAAAGCACAAAAATTGAGGTAGCCCAGCTATCCAGCCCATGGTCAAATAGTTCTCCCAGAGGAGTACTGGACTGAGTCCTTCGAGCATGTTTCCCATCTATGGAGTCTAGAAGGATTGAGAAAGGAAAAGAAACAAAGAATTAGAGCACAACAAAAGGAGTGGCTTTCTTCACATACAATTCACTACTGCCATATATAACATACACGAAAATCACATTGATGACAGCAAACTGAAGCACAACAGCCCCCTCATTACCAATGGGCTAGTACTGCTCATAAAATAATTGCTCCGGTTATCAAGGAATTTTTCTGTCTTTACCTCAGCTCTGAAACTAAATGTCACCTTCCTCATGAGTTTTAGAAAGACATTCATAATTACTTGCCCCCAGTGGTCTTGAAACATTTTTACATCAGTCCCTGCAACTAGTTTCAAGTGCTGAAAAGTGTTCATAGGGCTTCTTGCCCATCCATTGGTGTTATGGACCCTCGAAGCCTTCAGACCTCTTGTGGGGTAGATTCACAAAGGCATTTAAGTTGCTTGATGCTCAGTACCTCAATGACTAAGAGTTATGTGGCAGCTTCAAGGAGCAAATTTCACAAAATTTATTTGGATTTCTGCCTACAAGTATTTTAAAGTGTTTTCCAGTTTTCATACAAGAGTGTGTTCAGGTGGCCAAAAAGGCCAATGGCATCCTGGCCTGTATCAGCAGTGGTGTGGCCAGCAGGACCAGGACAGTGCTTGTCCCCCTGTACTTAGCACTGGTGAGGTCACACCTTTAATCCTGTGTTCAGTTCTGGGCCCCTCACGACAAGAAGGACATTGAGGGGCTGGAGTGTNTGCTGGGTTAATGGTTGGACTTGATGACCTTAAAGGTCTTTTCCAACACATATGATTATATGACTCTAAGAATGCATTATAGTTACAGTGCATTATGTGTTGATCACTTTTGGTACTTGAGTGCTCAAAAAATGATCCAGCACTGCACAGCACCTTACTCTGAGGATGTAGTTGGACAATATGGTTTGAGTTGATCTGATAGTTCACTGCTGTTGAACAGCCTGTTCAGCTGGTGGAAAGACAGCAAACATTACATTTTCTTCTGGGTCACTGAATTGGTACTCTGAATGGTACAAAATGCAAGGGAGATGGCACAAGGGAAGGATGGTGAATGCAGGGAGGAGAAAGGTGGTCTAGCAGCTGTAACTTTTCTTGGTTGTAATGTCAAACCATACCCTTAGTCTCTTTTCTGAGACCATGCAGGTGAAAAATAGAACTATTTTCCTCTTAAAGTTAAGTGTAAACATCAAGATGAACCTCTTAGGAAAAAGTACACAGAACAAACCCCACAGATTCTTGAATCTCAAAGTAAAATGGAGATGCCTTTCTTTTTTATATTACCTGGAAGGTGCTATAGCTAATAATTATTAGCTATTGATAGCATTAATAACCCAAAACTGACTAGGAACACAACTCAGCAGACTGTGACCAAAGACACCACAGCTGCTGTAGATCATATGCTATATGTAGATCTCTGGATTATTTGGCAGTACTATGAGTTTTCTTTAATGTAAATATACTCCAGGGACCCAAACCAGGAAAACACGGGATTTCATTTTGTACAGATTTTAGACTGTATCTCTATTGTAATACATAAACAGCTGTGATATACCCTCTGCTCAAACACAAATCTCTTGAGACAGTTCTCAGAACTCTAAAACTTAAATATATCATAGAGGATTTCAAACATAGCTTGCCTCCTTCTAGAGACTCATTCTCTGTCTATTAACGTTTCCATTGAATTTTCAGCATCTTACTGAAATGTGCAGAAAGAAAACTGAATAAGCTTGAGGTTACTTGAAAGGTGTTGAAATAAAATTAGAAATTCTTCCATCCATTAAACAATATCTCTGAAACCTAATCCGCAAATAAAGATATAAGCAATTCTAAAGAGTTTATTGTGTTTTATATTCCAAGAACACCTATCCCAAACCAGACAGGATGCAGTTACACAGGTGTTACTATTTAAAAATAAGAACGTTAGAAGATTTGTCTGTTTATAAATTTCAGATTGTCACACAAGTATATAGGTACTAAAATACGTACCTCACAGTGAAATAGTGGGTTTCATTTTGCAAGAACTTTGAGTTTTCTAAAAATAAGCTTCTAATGTTGTCCTAAAATACAGTACTTCTAATTATAATAGTCATGGAGAAAAACACAGGAACTACATCACACACACATCAAACTGGATTTTCAGAAATCCTAAACCACATTTTCCATGTAGTTTCATTAGCTTTTTAAAAGACTGAAAACATTTTCTGGTTTAGGTTTCAGTTTGAAATAATTCATGCCAACAATGGTGTGTGTTCAATAGTTAACATACACTGTCCCACACTTCCATTGCTTTAGAATTCTTATATTATGATTTTGTCTCACAAAGATTTATAAATACTCAATTTTATAAAGTTTATATAACTTTTAAAGAATGGAATTCAAAGTAACAGGAAAAAAGCACTCTGTTTCATGGAAAGGAAATTATAGCAAACCACCTTAAAAAAGCAGGCGGGATGGAGAGCAGCATGTTGGGGAATTTGGAGAGAGTAACTATGTCATTAAAATAAGCTGAGAAAGATTACAGTTGCATATTTAGTTAGTTATTATGGTTCTTTGCAGTCTTCCATGCAAAGTCTTTGGCCATGCAAAATTAAATCTGTGACTAAATATTTCATAAAGTGGCTTGGACAGCAGACATAAAAATCTACATACATAGCTTTGACTGTCAGCATCGTATTCCTTGTCTTCCAAGTATTAGGAACTACAGGCTTCACTGGCAAATACCATCTACATTAAAAATCTCAGAAGCTGAACTTCCCATGGGCCTTCCGGAGTGCTGTACAGTAACAGTTTCAATATGTAATTCCAATTTATGAAACAACAGTCACTTCATTAAATTCCATACAATGACATAAATAACTGTTTTCACAAAAGAAACCACTGCTTCTGAGTACAGAGAACTGCTAGAGAAATCTGACTAGCAGTCAGCTTCAAGGGATGGGTGTCTCATTGCTTTTTATGGTACAAATACAAAGAAATTCTGGACAAAAAGATTTTGGCACAATCTCACCAACTGAATAGAAATGCCAAGGTATGTACAATGCAGAGGGAGATGTCTGCTCAAGGGGGTACTCCAGGTCAATCAAGACGGCTCTACATGCCTGGGTCTGATTCCAAAAGTGGTCAGCCCCTCTGCACAGCATTGCAGCCTACATGTATAACACATCTGTATATAGCCTGAGGATCTCAAATATGGCACACAAATGTATGGCTACACTGCAATGGCCTTACCAGAAACTGCTCCAAGGAGAAGGAACATCTAGAATCAAAGAATAGACTCATTAAGGCTGGAAAAGACCTCCAAGATCATTGAGTTCAATCTCTGACTGAACACACCACCATGTCAACTAGGTCATAATGCTAAGTGCCATGTCCAGTAGTTTCTTGAATACTTTTCAGGGATGGTGATTGCACCACCTTCCTGGGCAGCCCATTCCAAGGCTTAACCACCCTTTCAGAGAAAAATTTCTTCCTGATGTCACACAGTAACATCCCTTGGCACAGCTTGAGGTTATTTCCTCCTGTCCTGTTGATTGTTGCCTGGGACAAGAGACCAACCCCCTTGCTACACCCTCCTTTTAGGTGGTTGTAGAGAGCAATAACGTCATCCCTGAGCCTCCTTTTCTCTAGACTTAACATCCCTTCAGGTGCTCCTTATAAGATTTGTGCTCCAGACCCTTCCCCACCTTCATTGCCTTTCTCTGGACACATTCCAGCATCTCAAAGTCTTTCTTGTAGTGAGGGGCCCAGAACTGAGCACAGGATTTGAAGTGAGGCCTCACTGACGCTGAGTACAGGGGGCAATCACTGCCCTGATCCTGCTGGCCACACTATTGCTGAAGCAGGCCAGGATGCCATTGGCCTTTCTGGCCACCTGGCCACAGCTGGCTCATGTTAGCCACTGTCAACCAGCACCCCCAGCTCCTTTTCCATTGCGTCGCTTTCCAGCCACTCTTCCCCAGCCTGTGGTGCTGCCTGGGGTTGTTGTGACCAAAGTGCAGGACCCAGCACCTGGCCTTGTAGAACCTCACACCACTGGCCTCAGTCCATTGATCCAGCCTGTCCAGATCCCTCTGCAGAACCTTCCTGCCCTCCAGCAAATCAACATTCCCACCCAACTTGGTGTCATCTGCAAACTCATGGAGGGTGCACTCAATCTCCTCATCCAAATCAATAATATCTATCCAATAATAGAGATATTAAACAGGTCTGATCCCCTGGCTGTCCTGCATGTTCTGCATAATGACACTGAAGATGATCTGTTCCATAACTTTCCCAGACACTGAGGTCAGGCTGACAGGCCTGTAGTTCCCCAGATCCTCCTTCCAACCCTTCCTGCAGGTGGGCATCACACTGGCCAGTCTCCAGTTCTCTGGGTCCCCCCTGGTTAACCAGGACTGGTGATAAATGCTGCAGCGTGGCCTGGCTCTTCCGCAGCTCCCTCAGTTCCCTGGTGTGGATCCCATCCGGCCCCACGGGCTGTGGGTGCCAGGTGGCACAGCAGGGCACTGCCTGCTCCCTCCTGGATTACAGGGGTCTGTTCTGCTCCCCGTCCCTGCCTACCAACGCAGCAGGCCGGCTGCCTTGAGGATATCAGCCCTTTCTGTTGAAGACTGAGGCAAAGAAGGCATCAAGTACCTCAGCCGTTTCCTCCTCTTTGTTTACAAGGTTCCCCTCCGCATCCAAGAAAGGATGGAGATTTTCCTTGGCCCTCTTTTTGTTGTTAATGTATTTATAAAAACACTTTGTATAATCTTTCACAGTGGTGGCCACATGGAGCTCTAGCTGATCTTTCACCAATCCAGTTTTCTGTCTGCAAGATCTGATGACATCCTTGTACTCTTCTTGAGCTGTCTGTTCCTATTTCTCAAGGTCATAAACTCTTTTTTTTTTCTCCCCAGGTTCCAGCAAAAGCTCCCTAATCATCCAGGCCAGACTTCTTCCCTGATGGCTCATTTTTCAGCACCTAGGGATAGCCTGCTCCTGTGCCTACAAGATTTTCTTCTTTAAATATATCCAGCCTTCCTGGACCCTGATCACACAGAACTGTGCAGTCCCTTTAACTATATTACCTTGAGTCTCCCTAGAAAATAACTCTGTTGCACCATGTTGTGGAAAGACTAGTTTGGAAGGAGAGAGCTTTGGAAGAGAAAGCAAAAAAGCCATGCTAACATGGATCTCACTCCCAGGTCAGCATCATTTCAGGTCTATGTCTTCACATCACTGCACAGCAAGGTGCAATGTATCTAAAAATACACTCATGGCATGGTATAAAGTAGTAAAAAATGGAATATGAAACTGAGGTGTAGGTGTTACAGGAAGAAAACAGCAAGAGGAAAGGAAAAAAAAGATACTTATTTCCATAAGAAGCTCAGGCCTGTCATCACATCTGTCATCACCACCTCTCCTGACACACTCCTTAAGCACTGAAGTGCCTAACAATTTCCTTTTTTCTGCTTTGTCCTTTATTTTTTTAATCTTTGAAAGCACCGTCTGCTAATTCTGGTGTCTGAGCTTCTCAGAATATCATCATCAAGGAACAAAGATTTTCATGAAACCAAACAGAAGTGACTCTCCTGTGAAGACAGGCTGAGAGAGTTGTTCAGCCTGGAGAAGAGAAAGCTCCAGGGAGACCTTAGAGCAGCCTTCCAGTACCTAAAGGGGCTACAGGAGAGCTGGAGAGGAACTTTTTTCAAGGGCGTGTAGGGATAGGACAAGGGGGAATGAGTTCACTGAAAGAAGGTAGGTTTAGATTAGCTGTTAAGCAAGAAAACCTTTATTGTGAGGATGGTGAGGCACTGGATTAGGTTGCCTGGAGAAGCTGGGAATGTTCCATCCCTAGAACATTTTTAGGGCTAGTTTAAGGCTAGTCTGGACGGGGCTCTGAGCAACCTGATCTAGTGGAAGGTGTCCCTGCCCATATCAGGAGGATTGGAACCAGACTGCTGCTATATAATGATTTCCATTGTTCCTCTAAAATAATTTGAACTTTCAAGAGGGATAAGAGTTACTGTAATAGAAACTCTAATATATTACTTAATACACTGTTTGGAGTTTAAGCCTTACGAACATTTTTTGTGTGTGTGTTGTGATTTGGAGGTTTGTTTTGTTTTGTTTTGTTTTGTTTTGTTTTGTTTAATCTAAGAGAACCGTTTTGGAAAGAGATCAGTAATTTATCCACAATGCCTCTTTATCTCAGAACCATCACTAGTGAATTTGAAGATAAAATAACATGAAAATGTCAGACATGCAAATTATTTCACTGTACATTACCTAAAGCGTAAGCACAAAAGGTGGTAAAAGCACTGAACAGCCACACCCAGGTGGGAACAAGTCCAGGACTGGTACCTGAAAAAAATGGGGTAGTGAGTCAGTGTAACAGGGGTTAACATCAAAGAAATCCACCAAGATACACATATACATACAAACTAGCTGCCACTGATTAACCCACTGCATCAAACAGATTGAAATATTTGAGTCTGACCTTCAGGCATCGGTGAGCTCTATGAAAGAAGCACTGAGCAGGCTTGAATGTGTTTACACCATAAAGGACAAAAGGTACTAGAGAGGTCTTTTTGGTCCTGAAGTCACTCTAGTATTGTGCACAACAATGATAGTAGCTAGGCAAAAATATTCACAGGTCATGGGAAGACTATCATTTGAAAAATTAGTTAATATTCATGTAATATAGAGGAAAAAAAAGTTTTCAAGAATGGTTATTAGGGCCAGTCTGGGGTTTGTGTAACAGTTTTACCACACAGATCTGAACAGGAAGTTTTTGTCCTTAGGTTAGCAGAAATATTAGCATCCCCTTTTTTTTTTTTTTTCCCTTGAGAAAAAGGAAAAGATAGTTGAATTGGACAGAGCCCAGGGTTCTGTTCTTGCTCTGCTGATAGCATTAATCCAAGGTTATTGTTCCTCTTTTAAAGAAATCAATCCTTTTTCCAAAGAGATTTCTATTTAACTAAAACATCACCCAATATTACATTAACACTAAACTACTGTAAACGCAAAGTCCTCTCAGGTTTCTGCCATTTGGCACCAAACACAGGGAATTCCTGCATACAGAGGTGCATGTCCTTGCCTGAATGATGCCAGGAGATGCCAGCACCTAAAGCAGTGCCCTGACCACCTTTCTCTCAGTGCCTCATCTTGCCATTCTGAAAGAAAAGATGACAATTCCTGACTCCTAGCTGCAAATCTGCAAACTGTATCATGAAAACCAACTGTGCAGGAAATGAGATCTTTTATTTCTGATCCTGGGTATAGGATTGATATATGATACTCCAAAGGCCCTTTAGGTTGCATGAAAGTTTTCCGTCAACTGAGGAATGATGGGTACCGTTCTCATGCGGACTCAGGAAGAGTTTGCAAACTACACATACCGGTCTCAACTCTAACAGACTTAATCACCATTTCAAATGTCTTCAAGTTCCATGTACATCTACCGAGAATGTGTCAAGATAACATCATCCTATTAAAAAGATCTGTTCTGGATGTTCTTTCATTACAGGAGTGAGTAAATATCATCTGCATGGATAAAAAAGCGCCAGGTGTTTGAGAACCAGGTCAGACAACTATATAACAAGCTGGTCCTGAAAACTTAACTGTTGAACCAAAACTGCTAACAAGTATCCCTGCCTCTTGAATTGCTACGATAAATGTACAATACCCCACACCAAAGGGTAACTCCTGAAGCTAACCACAGGCATTAAAAATAAAGGCAGCTGAATGCAGTTGTTTCAGGAAAGTGTTGTTTAGTTTAAAGAAAATAAAAGCCTTTTATCTATTTTACATATTAATCACCTGGAAGATTCTTACTGTTTTCTGTGGGCTTCAGCAGCTGTCTGAGAAGCCCACACCAAATGTGCCCTACACTCAGGAGCAATAAGGTACAAAACATTTCTGACTTGGTCTACAATGAGGAGCAAACATGGACTCGGACTTTGAAAGTCATAATTTGAAGAGACATTTATTTAGAAACTATGTTTTTGTCTAGAAGCAGTCTTGAATAGGGGGTGTGAATATGTGGAGAAATGAAAGGGAAGTTAACTCCTTCAGGCATCAGTTTAGGTATTAGGAAAAGTGAAATCAATGAAAATGTAATGAAGTAGGAAGTGTGAAATCAATGAAAATGTTATGAAGAATATTCAGGTGGATTTTGGCTGCATATTTAAACCCTGGAACAAACTTTAAATATAATGAGATCTTATCAGAGACTTCAAGCAGCATATGCTGAAACCCATTTTAGGGATAAAATAAAGGTTTTTCAATAAAATGATCTAAATTTATAATGCTATGTGTGAGGTATGTTCTCCTCTCTGTGCCTATAGGAGCCCCATTAAGGGAATAAGTGGAAGATTCAAGTGTCTGATATCTCCCTGTAACATTCAGAAGTATAAGCAGTTCGGTAATTCTGAAAAATTACAATGTGAACATATTTACCTGAGGCAGTGTAGTCCCAGTCATAAAAAGATATTAGAAAATAATTAAATAAAATCATGACAAATCCAGAGAATGTTAACAGGTTGGGAGCAATCCACAAAGGCACTATCTGTTAAAAAATGAAAGGAAAAAAAAAGAGAAAATTTGTATTTCAAATTGTACATCTTATTTTAATAAAATATTTTATATCAGGAAAAAAGCTTTTATATGACATCAGCAATGTTCAGATTTGTGTATATTTCCCCATTTTCTAATTAAAATACAGTTTTAATTTCTGAAACTTATTTTTAAATGCAATCCTTTCACCTGATTTTTGTGACTGCAGTAAGAATGACAATTTTAAAATGCTGTACAACCTTTAAATTGTTGTACATTATCCTTATTTACCCAGCTTTCAAGGAAAGCCTTTTGTGATCCGCTGTATCAGAACTGAAAGAAGACTGCAGCACCCCAGTGTGGTAATTCAGTATCCACGTGGCAGGTCTTTTAAGCATTGTATTCCCACACTATAGCAAGCAAAGTTCTTCTTACAAAGTATGTGAATAATTTCTTACTCAAAACATCAACAAAATCAGATCCTGAGTGCACTACACTTTTAGATTCAGAAGATCTCCCTGTTACAAGCACCTCCCTGCTCTCTATCTAGTAACTTTCTGACAGGGTCTCCCTCTTTACTCCTCAATTACAAACACTCCATTAATTCATTTTACTTTGGAGGGTGCTGAAAAGCACTCTCTGCCTTCACTTAAACCTCTCTGTCCCAGTAACCACTCTCAGGCACTCGTTCCCTGCGGCTTTAAGGTGCTCCTTACATTGAGACAGGAATCCCTTTTGAAAACACTCTTCCCAAGTNGAAGCACAGACACTGAAAAAAAATCTAGATTTGTCTCTTTTAATCTATATCACAGATCAAAAGAGTGCTTTAAGAAGCTATGGACGAAATGTTTACATNTATTTGCAGAAATACTAGGTATCAACATCACCATCACTCAAACACATCATCAATATATTTAAAACACAAAAATACTGGAGGCTTATCATTAAATTATGTGGCGTGTCTAAGGACTCAAAATGTACATAAAGTAATTCAATACTATGAAACAGTAACAGAAAATATTACAGAAAATCAAGTCAAATAATTCCTGATACTAACAGGAATAGTATTACAATAGTATACTATAACTACACTAACAATACTTTTAAATGTTTTGTTAATACCTCTGGACTAGCTAGCTGAACAGACAGATGAATACATATTCATTTCTTCTATCCTACTACTACATTTACTTAAATTTACTTTTAAAATCGGAATGCTTTGACTGATTAACTATCCTGACTAGATTATCTTCTTCAACTATAGAGCAATTTGTAATATTCAGGAGAAATTGTGAAACTGATGGTGTACAGACTAAGTGTACACTTCCAAAAATCAGATTAGAGTTCCTGAACACTTTTCCGTTATGCTTCTTAGACGTTTTCTGTAATAACATTGGGAAAACTATTATATCTGATATTTGCTTTCCTTATCGGCAGGACTTTATCACTGATTTGAAAACA
>VYZR01055942.1:35031-50178 GCA_013400675.1 Oxylabes madagascariensis | reverse complement strand
GGGAGTCCACTTATCATGTGCCAGTTTGGACATCTCTTCCAGGGACAGGTTAGTGGCCTGGATGTCATCCAGGCTTGGCCTTAGTCCATCTATAATAATACCACACTCTTCAGGTTACACTTAGAGCCTTGAGGTAAATTGTTCCTGGAGGCAATGCATGTTTTCAGAGACTCGACCAAGTATTCTCAAGTGTTGTCCAAATGACATGGGTCAGAGCCAAGACTCCAAAACCGATGGCAGGCTCAGGGTTGCTCAGTATTAATAATCTTCAAGCAGATCAAGCAGAATTACTCAATCCTAGAATTCAAGCTGTAAGGGGCAAGCAGAACAACTCAGGACCAGGTTCTCCACTACCCAGCAGTGTGAACAGCCCAATACAACAACACGTGGTTGTGTTTTGCCATTTCTCTGGGCTTTATTTTCATTTATATGAACAATGGCTTAGATGCAGGGCAGTGGAGAGACCAGACATGCAGAACTGAGGCTGCAGTGGATAGATTTGCATGCAGTGGCACAGGTCTCCAGCTGCAGAGAGCACATTTCACACAAAGATGAAAACCTTTCTAGAGACAGGGCACTGGCCGAATTGCATTTAACTCAGAAACAAAGCTTCCCCTGAAGGACAGTAACCAACCGATTAAAAATAATTAAAAAGAAGATCCATTAGGGAAGGTTGAAAGAACTGAATCTCCTCAGATTAGAAAAAGATTAAGTGAAGACAAATAATGCCTACAAATATTTAAACACTATGTTATAAACTGCTCAGAGATTAATTTTCCTCCTTAGTCAACAAGACAATACAAAATAATGGACTGCAGCAGAGACTGATTACAAAATACAAAATGATTCAATTTGCAACATTTGGATTTTCATCTGCTGCTGGAAGTTTCCAAGACGGATGGGTCTGCAGAAATGGGCCTTGGTGCCTGCACCAAGCGAGCTGCAAATGCTGGCTGATCGTACATGAAGGAGAGTTTTGAGAATAAAAACCTCAAATCCTTCTCTAGTGCATAGGAAAAGTTGTAACGTGAGGTATCACAAGAGGTGCCTGTCTACTCAAAGCTTCTGTGGGCTGAAAACCCATGAGACAAAGGGGCCTGGCATGGGACAAAATAGATTTGTAAGACTGAGGCAGTAGATGTGTTTCTACAAACACTTCACGCTCCCTTCAACAAAGATCAATTCTTCAGTGAAGAGTCAACAAGGCTGTTTTGCACAGATTTTCATCCTGTCCAATATAGTTATTTCACATTAAAAATTTGGCTCTTTCTAAGTAATTATCCTACCTTCCATGATAGCGGTGTCAAACTGTTTTCCCTAACGTTTTTCTTTCCCATTTCAAAAGAAACCAATCTACTCACAAGTCTTATCTGCTAAGAGAGAGAGAGGAGATTGGAAAGTTTATCGATCTTAGCGATGCCAAGTCCTTCTCGGGAATAAAAGTTTATTGCTTTCCTGTCTCTGATTATTTTTTTGTGAGGATGTGGATCAGAGGCTGGGAAATAGTACTCCATGAGAGAGGAGACACAGGTGGAAAGCCTGCACTGGGAAGCATGAAGAAGGAAGCAGGAAACTGAAGTAAAAATCTGAAGAGCTATTAAGTGGATTAGGAGTCTAGGGCTTGTGTAAGGTCACACAGCTTTCTGACTTTTAAACATGCAACTTTAACCTTGCAAACTGTGGCGCGGGACAGACACTGGTTTCGTGAAATGACTACTATATTTTTCAGGGCAACATGCTGAAATGTGCTAAGCTCCCTCCGTTCCCACTGAGAGGAATGCAGAGATCTAAAACAAAAGTGGCTTTTTTGTGTGTGCGTGTTTTGTTTGGTTTTTTTTTTTTTTTAGAAAATAAGAAGATGTAATTGAGAAGCACTCATAGAAAAGTTCAAAGCAAGGGAATTGCTCCATCATCTCAAGACTTCCAGCCAAGTAATTCAGCCCAGAGCTTTATCTGTTGTTCTGCTGAGCTTTAGGTCAGGCACACGTTTTCAGATTTAAGAAGGGAGCAAAGAAAACTCTCTGCATCCACATGTATGTCCTTGGAAGGCAAATCTCAACAGATACCAAGGCCCTGATTAGGCATCTGTAAATCCTCATGTTGCACTATGACTGCATGTGAGAAATCTCAACAGCACGATCAAGATTTTGCAAAATACAAAGTGAGATCCTGACCTTTTGAAATTAATGAGAATTTTGCCATTGACCCCAGCAGGACCCCAGATTCAAATCTTGTTATCTACCCTGAGGTGCAGAGGAGCTGAGAACTTGACAGTCTGCTTGAGCTTTGAATGCTCAGCACTTTTAAATATTAGCCCATTATCTTACATTGTTAAGTTTAATGAATGACCTCTGAAAATCATCATAGAAAATTTTTGTCTGCAAAACTGTCCAATTTGCTGCCAGAATTTTCTTATGCTGTTTTTTAATCTCTACTTTCAATGTAAAATGGACAACACACTCCGTATTTCTAATTAAAGTAACTGTGCAGATTGAATTCCTTATAAAGCAAAATTTAGTTTTTGTGACCTCACTATGGTTTCAGGAGATCTTTCAGAGCTGAGAAGAGAATAGCCTCCTATGTCTGCACCCTGTGGGGATGCAGCTCCCGATGGGTTGCCTGTGACAAGTCCACTCTTCCTCAGCCAAAAAGGCAAAGATCAGGGAATCGAGTTATGTATGAGTCAGACTGCAGTAAGGGAACAGTGGCTCACAGTAAGTCTTAGATAGATATTTGTATCCTACCTCACTCACTAAAATTCTTCCTTCAGCAACTGCAATGTTGCATCTTTTCTATTCTTCACTATCCAGAGTACTCTCCTTTTGATCTGGCTAAATTCAGCTGGAATGCCCTTGCCATGGAGTCTAAATCTGACTGTATACACCACAATAGATATGGTTGGAAACTATGTGAAATGACAGTGTGAGTGTTCAGAGCCCGCTCCTACATTTAATATTAAAGCAATAGTGTTTCTCCTCGCTGTGCCCTGCGGTAGGTGCCCAAGCATCCCCTGCCCCCAGCACGGCACAGACCCCTCTGCAGAAGGAAACACCTCAGACACCTCCCTCACCAAATGGCAAGCACTGATCAGAGCTGAACTCTGCCTGCTTCGTCAACACAGCACAAAGAAGCAAAAGTCATATGGGACAACAAAATTCTTAGGATTGTTTCCAGCAGCTTCACCAAGGATGTCTGCCAGCTCGGGTGTTCAGGTATTTACTCAAACTTTGTATTTCATGGTCTATAAACCATATATACAGTTTCACATAGGTGAAACTTTTTTTCTTTATGAAATAAATTTCCTCCTCCCCCTCAATTACTAACATTTTTTTCTGCAATGCTAACTCTTATCTTTTGTAGTCTTGTCTAGGAATAACTGGGAACTGATGGTAACAAATATTTCTGCTCTTCCCAAAGCAAGCATTCTAACAATGCTATAATCTAAAAGGCTCGCTATATGCATGTCCCTGAAAATAATGACCTTCAGTCTGTATTAATTTAAGGTCTAAGTTCAGCATTCTGTCTCTAAAGAAAAAAGAACAGCTCAGGAAATCAGTGAAAAAAAACCCCAACCTGGCTGAATATCAAACAAAAGCCAACAACTAAAATCCAGCTTGCTGCAGGGACACCATAAAAATCAGACTGTCTGCTGCAGTCATGGTAGAAAATCTTTTGGAAGTGAGTGTATGCTTTTGGCTCCTGCTATTAGATAACTGATAATGAGTTAAACATGACTCATATCAAGTCATGAAAATGACACATAGGCATAAAGGGTGGGAATTGAAAGGGTCTTTCATAGCACATGTCTTTGGAGAAACTGATGATAACTTGTGGAGAGGTTTCACAATTCTGAATGGTATACAGGGCCAAAACTATTTTCATTTCTTCTTCTGATATCATTTACTCTCTCCAGTTTCCCCTGTAAACAAACCCTCTCAATCACACACAGCATGGAGAAATGTGAGCTAAATGCAGTAAAAACACAGGTATATTATATGTAGCCATAGCTGAACTGTGGAGCAGTTTTGCCCAGTTTCTTTCCTGACTTTAACTTCTGCACTTCATTATTTTATTAATTTATACCCTTTTTTCTAATAATGGCAAGTTTTTCCTCTGAGACCCAGACTCCCCTTGTGGTTAGATCTCTGCCCTTTATCTCGGGCATTAAAAGGAAGCTATAGTCACTATTCTAATCTAAGCTTAAGAAGATAAAGAGACAACTTGTAGCTGTTCCACACAGAGACCATCCTTTGCAGATAAGCTAAATCTTCAAAGGGAAATCATGCAAAATCTAAATCACTGGTGGGTAGAAGGCAGCTTCAGGCTCATGTTTAAGGGAGAAGCTTGTTGAATAACAGTGCAAGCTGCCTCAGTCCAGATTATCCTTTTGTGTGCTTTGAGCCTCCTCGAGTCAAACTGCATCATGCATTTTAACACGTCCTGCCAGCTGGAGAACCAAGTTGTCATGGCACGCCAGCCTTACAGGTTGGGGAGAGTCTGGGTTAATCTCATACAGACTAACCCAGAACTGTGCTATGTGTGAACGAAAGTCCTAGCTCATTACATACTGCTGCAAAAGCTGATGGCCAGAGCTGCATGCAGAAACACGTTTATCAACGATTTACTGGTGAGAGCTAAACCTGATATTAACTCCTATGGTATAACTGCATTGCAATGAATTTCCCAATACACTAGGAATTAAAAAGTACAGACTAAAGCTGCTGAAATGCCCAGAATTAGGCTACAGGACACGATGAGACTCCATTTATATTACAGGTGAAATCATATTCTGGCTAAACATGTGAGCATGCTTCATATCAGTATCAGAGCTAATAGCATTAGAATAAATAGATGTCATAAATATGTCATAAATTCTCCTATGACAAAAGTCATAATCAGGAGTACTGCTGGAATTTATGAGGCCTTTCTTATAAAACCTACGAGCTGACCAGCGTAGCGCCTTTGTAACACAAGTTCTGTGGGTAGAGCACATGGTTGTCTGTCAGAAATTCTTCTACATCAGTAATCTGGAGATGTATGAGATGTTTCACTCCTGCAGAGAGGGTCTTTCAGTGACTTTCTGCTCAACCAAGGTACGTTGCAAACCTTCAAATCAATAAGCCATCTGCCACCATTCAAAATCAAGACATCAATGGAAAGTCAACATTTACATTTGATTTCATTGCCCCAGATAACCCCTCCATTTTACCTAACAGTAAGCTGAGTTAATTCAAGCTCCATGCTGTCAACCATGCCTTCCCCCTAGGGAACAAGCAAGAAAGCTAAAGCTCCCAAATTCCAACACAGCCGTGAGCACGAGCGGGGCTCCCAGCCCGTCATTTTCGGATACGTACCCAGTACAGCACGTCCGTCCAGCCCTCCATGGTGATGCACTGAAACACCGTGAGCATGGCAAAAGCAAAATTGTCAAAGTTGGTAATGCCGTGCTTAGGTCCCTCCCAGCCCGCCTTGCACTCGGTGCCGTTCTGACACTGCCGCCCGTGGGCAGACTGGGGGGCGCACGGAGACGGGTCATCCTCCGCAGGTGTATCTTAAAGGAGAGAAGGGGGGAAAGACAGCTGAAGGAAAACGTTTGGCACACTGACAAGCAAGCGAAGGACATCAGATTTTAACAAATGGATTTTGCGGAGAGTTTGACAGATTTCTCAGGAGCGCGCGGGCAACCGCTCGCCGCCGCGCTTCGCTTTCTCTTTGCGAGAAATAATAGCCAAGCCGTCAGATTTTATAGTCAAAACTGAGATGAACTGGTTTTTCCCCAAAGCACACCCTCCTGTGAGGAAGAATTCACGCCTTTCCACACGACAGGGAAGGTTGGATGAAGCCTATCACGTTTGATTAGGCTGCGTGTCATGGGCAGCGCTCCCCTACCGCGGTCACCCGGTTCTGGGTTAATCTCGGAGGCGCAGCAGTGACTGGCACTGCTGGGGGAGGCTGAGCCCTGCAGCAGACAGGCTTCAGTGCCCTGGAGGCTGAGGTGGCACTGGGCCACTGCTGAATTACAGCAGAGAGTGTCTGGAGCTCTGCTCTTTTGGCATTTGGATGACGGGTGGTATTTTATCAGCGGCCCGGTGGCACCCAGAACCTCCAAGGCTGCTGCGTGATTATCCACTCCTTATTCTGTACAGGTGTTTTCAAAGCACAACAAAGCAAACTAAAGGCTTTGGCATATAAAGAATGCTCCAGAAAACATTGTTATAGGCACAAAATCTGCAATATGATTTTTTAAAATGTACAGATTTCAGATCTTAGTGCCACGTTTTTAACAGATGCAGGTTCGTATGTATGTGTAGGGGAGCAGGTAATAATGTTTGTTTCTCGTTTTATTATATGGTAAACAATGTAATTTTCCAAAATTGTGATTGCATTCTGATCATGAAAGAATGCCAGAAACAGTAATATCAGAATTAGAGCTGTAATGTAAATACTTCCAGACAGAATGGAGAAAAATACACCCACTTTAAAGATGCAAACCAGAGTGACAGTTCATTATAGTTCTAGCATCATTTCCAGAAAATGAAATCTGCCAACATTATAAAAGCAAAAAATACAAAACTTCTGAAACAATTTTCTGCTGTACACTATTTTCTTCTGAGCTGAACTGAGTACTAGGCATTAATACCCCCTACCATATGAGAAATAGCTGCTGTTCAAGATCAACAAATCAGATGAAAATGAACAGATGGTTAGATGAGTGACAGTGCAATTGAATTGTTTTGAATTGTGAATACTTCTTTCTGCAAATAATTTGAAATAAATAAATTTCCTGATGGATTTGATGTAAAAAAGTTTCTTCATATTAATGTAATTTTGTTTTCTTTCTGGTTGCACTTCTAACCAAAGTTGCAGGCTGTGACTAAAGAAAAAGAGGTACTGCCCTGAATTATATATTCATTTACAATTATACTGGTTTAAAACAAAGATGTATTTGTGTATGAGATAAACAATAAAATATATGAGTTTCTCATTTCTGTGTCACCATCTCCTGTGTAGCTCAGTCTGCAGCGGTGAAATTGTGAAACCCCTAAGAAGCAGTGAGCAACAGCCACTCATCTCCTGTGCCAGAAGAATTTTATACAAGGGAAAAGCCTCCCTCTGAAAATCTTTATCTGTTTATGTGTTCCCCTTACCTATCAGTCCCCCTTGCACATGGTAGCAGGTCTTATGCATCTTCCCCATGAACAACTCCAGTCCAATGATGGCATAGATAATAATGACAAACAGCACCAGCAGGGCAATATGCAACAAAGGGACCATGGCCTTGATAATTGAATTTAAAACCACCTGGAGACCTGCAGAGAGAACAGAAGGAAGCGCTTATCAGCAAGAGAACAAAATTCAGAGAGGCTATAAATTGCACAGTAGCGTTTCAGTTTGATTTTGTTCCCCCTCACCTGAACTCATTATCTTGATGATGCAAACATGTACATTTACAGATTGCCTCCCTCCAGAAGATCCCCAATGTTTAAAAAAATTACCACCACTTTCCAGATCACAGACAAAAGTGAAACAGGTATTACCTTACCTGCTATCGCTGTTGCACACTAAAAGAGACACAAGACTTTGAGATTAGAAGGCTAGAAAGTGACTCTTTATTTTTGAGATGTGTCTCCCTTTTATACTATTTTACATAGATTAATTTGATTGGTGAAACAAAGGCAAACCTCTTCAATCACATTGGTTAAAACAGAAGGACATCAAGAAGTCCCTCCTGTGAGAAAGAATGGATAAACATAGGTACAGTTACAAAAACATTTCTCTTGTTTACAGAAAATCACCTGGGAAAAGAATTCCCAGAAACCAAAACATCCAGGCTTGAAAATTAGGGCTACAACCTGCCACCAAAATACCCCATCCTGAGGAGGGAATATGGCAGCTAGCTTGCTTGTTCTTGAACAACAGGCTTAAGGTGCTGCACACATGGTATTGAGGAGAGTTACAGCATGGGAAAAAACAAAGAACAACCCAAGAAGAGGGACTAGAGCCATGATACACACGAGAGGGCAAATGCTGGGGTGCACTGAGCTGCACTCCAGAGCACGGGGAGAGGTGACAAACTGAAGCCATGTCCCTACTCTGATGCTTCCAGAAGTCAAGTCAGCCCCAGGCAGAGCCTGAGATGCCCAAGAACCACCAAACCCACGTTGAGTGAGAGCTCCCAGCCGTCTTAGGATCTTCCTGTGCTCCACATCCACCTCATCCGACTTCAGTCTCAACAGAGCGAGAGTCAGAACCAGCAGTGCTGGTTTTGTCCCAAGATTTACGGATCACCTTTTAACAGAGGTTGCCCAGAAATGGATATGAGCAAAAATGGTTATGAGCAAAATATTATTACATGATTAGTAAGGTATGAGACTGTTGAAAGTCCTAATCATGAGCGAGCCAAACATTCCCAGGATGGCCCAGGGAAGGTGACTTGTAGCCAAGTTTTCTAAATCACTAAGCAGCAGTACCCTTAGATGCACTTGACTCGAGCTGCAGATTCATGTGCCTCCCTCTGTCTCCTTCCCTTCATTTTGTAAAGCCAGAATAATAAAGCCAGCATCATAAGCCTTTAGCAAGGATTTGCATTTACAAAGATCTTAAAGTTATCACTTTGAGTAGGAATAATGGCAATCACTGTCACTGGCAAGTTATTAATGATGGAAGTATTGAGAGACCTCTAGAAATCTATAGTCTACAAATAGCCAGATCAGAACAATTACAAGCTCATGATTTTGCAATGACTGAGAGCCAGAAGTCATTAATGTCTCCTGCAAATGCTGTCATCTCCTCAGAGAAGTTGGTATTAGCTGTGATTTTTGAAAAATGTGATTCATGAGTTGTAAATGTCTGTTATACATCTGCCAAGAGAGCTTGTGATAACTAATAATTTTTAAAATCTATCATCTAAGATCTTAGANTACAAGCTCATGATTTTGCAATGACTGAGAGCCAGAAGTCATTAATGTCTCCTGCAAATGCTGTCATCTCCTCAGAGAAGTTGGTATTAGCTGTGATTTTTGAAAAATGTGATTCATGAGTTGTAAATGTCTGTTATACATCTGCCAAGAGAGCTTGTGATAACTAATAATTTTTAAAATCTATCATCTAAGATCTTAGACTTTCTTTTTCTTTTTCTTTTTTTTTTTCCCCAACTAATTTAAATACTTTCTAATGAGGATGACACATCTCTTGACAAGCACTTTCCCTTGTAGGCAATCCACTTGTCAGCTCACAGCTAAGGCTGAGGCTGCCTTTGCTCCACAGCCGTGATGGAGCACAGCAGAAGCAACCAAATGTGGCATCAGCTGCCTGGCCAGCAGCATCCCTCACTGCCTGCTGGCAAATCCTGCCTGCATTCTAGCACCCCTCAGATGTCAGAACACTTTTTCAGGTGTCTACGGGCGGTTCAGTTACCTGTTATCAGTTATCTATCCAAAGGACATGCTACTATCCAAAGGCAGTGCCATTCAGCATGAAATATTCTGGCTTTCACAGACTCTAACATGAACTACATTAAAACATTCTGTACAAGGGTGGGCCACTCTGCTTGCTCAGTTGCCTCTGGGTGCTTTTCTTGATAAGCAATATCTCTGGGGGAAAAAAAAAAATTGCTGTGCTTACAGTCAACCTTTTCCTCTAAATGTCCACATCTCTCAGTCTGCTAATTCTAAATATGCTCAGAAAATGAAGCGCAGTCAACACCAGCATTGCTCCAATTCTTTACATTGGTCAGGAATGCTACATTCCCCAGAAAATTAAAATAGCGTCTCACCCTCTCCCAAACAAGGTACAGCAGTACGAGAAAGTTAAAAGACTATAGATGGCCACAAACCTGAAAAAAGACCCCACAAACTTTGCAGATTGAAATATTTGTTGCTTCAAATAAATCTTCACAAAAGCAAATAAAGGCCTCCCTTTTCAGCGACTTTAGGAGTCTTGTTAATCCAAAATGAAGCCAAGTTTAAGAGGCTAGGAGTTCTAATACCAGGTTTTATGTAATTTACCCTTAATTATTATTATTATTATTAATTAATTTTAACATTCATTGTAGGTTATACCCAGTACTTTCGAGAGGGTACTGAGGACAGACAAAAAGATGAACAAAAAAGCTCTCTCCTTTTAAAACCAGCTTCATTAACACCCACACCATGAAAGTGCTTCAGCCTACCACAGATGTCCAGAGAAGAGAATATCTGCATAAAGCAGATAACAAAGCAGTGCTTGTGAAAACAAAGCTTTGCACCACAAACTTGAGGTGATGTTTAGATGGTCGAGGGGAACATGTACCACCAGAAGATGCTCAGGACCTTCAGCCAGCTTAATTAGAGAAAAGCTTCCTGAGGATAATTAGCCAACTTTGAAGAGGACATGAGGTACTGAATGCTTTTGGCATGAATTGTTGTGTGTGCTGTGCAGCATCCCTTCAGGGCAGCCTGGTTTTAGATCCCGATGATTCCAATAATTAGCAAACTTAAATGCGTTATCGTCAAAGTATTCAGAGAGTTCCTAAAGTTAAAAAAAAACCCCAAAACACTAACCATGCAGCAACTTCACAAATGCCCTCAGGAGATGAAATGGGTGCTACTTGCAGAAAGGCAAGAGATGCATGCACATCACCAGGCTCCCCAAATTGCAGCTGTTGCTGCAGCACAGCTGCTGCTGCCTGCAAATTGCATTATCCTGTCAGGCAGCTGCTTGCGACACTAAGGGCTGCTGCAGGGGATGGCACAAGGAGCCTGCCCAGATGGAAAACTCACTGCACCGGCAGAGGGGAGAGCAGGGAGAGAGGATGAGGAGGGGTTAGAGCACGGGGGAAGAGCCGTGGGTACATGATGCAACAGAATCACTTTTCTAATAAAAGCCTCACGCGCTTCCCAGCACGTCAAATCTGTGCTCTGAAAGCCCAGAGGTGCAGGTGCATTCCTGCTCAGAGTGAATCAAGGTGAACCACCCCCTGATAAGCAGTCACAAAGATTTTCTAACCAGTGGTGGGAATTCTACATGCTTTTATGGGCTCTTCCTCTGTGCAGAGGAAGAAAAGAGAGTTCAGCTTATAAAAGGATGATTTCTCTGTCCCAACTCACGTATGCTTTTAATCTTTGCACGGTGCAATACACAGATATCACCCCACACGGGCGCTCACACCATTGCACACCTTTGGCATTGTTTTCTCACTTGTGGAGGTAAGGCTTGCACTCCCAGCGAGGAGCTGTGCAGCTGATAATTGCAATTAAATCAGAGTGCCTGGTGACCTGCTCAGGCTGCAGAGCTGATGGATTTAAAGGAGGTGCTGCCAACAACTGCTCCCTACAGAAGAGCCGAGTTTTTACAGTGCTGTTTGCAGAGGCTGGCAATGACAGCACTGGCCAACCATAAACACAGGGCCTTGAACTTCAGTCCTGAGAAATAAATATAAAAAATAAAGGCTTTTCAAATATTTGGCATTCTAAAGCTACTTATTGGTGTGCTAGCCTCCCTCCAGACATCTGTTTAGGTGCAGCATCTGCCTTGAGGAGCTCACTGCAGGCTGGACACAGAGAACTGCACAGGGATTAGGGAAAGTGCAACGAAAGGGATTGTTTGCACTTTTCCAGCCCACGCTTTTCGTCTGTTAATAATTGAAGATCTTAAACAACCCTCAGTATTTATTTTAAAAGCACTTCAGTTTACCTTTAAAAAAAATCCTCTTGGCTGTGTTCCGTTGGCCGACACTGATTCCATAAATGTTTCAGCGAGCAGAACACGTTAATGCCATTCCCTGGGCTCACAGAATTTAGCATTTATTTACACTGATGAAACGTTTTAAATATTTATTACATGGGAAAAACATTGCTTTTTATACCAGGTCAAGCCCTTTTTAGCCTCTAGAGGACTGCATTAACCCAAAAGTTTAGAATACAACTGGGAAGAAGAGGGACTATGGAAGAACAGAGGAAAAAAGCTTATACTAAATAACATTGATCTTTCTCCAAGCTATGGGAAATGCACTTTTAGGGCTGCTGCAGGTGTTCCAGAGCTATTATGTGATGCTGTGTGTTTCTCTCAGGAAGATGGTGAGAGGGGCTGGTCGCTGTCTCATCGATTCACGCGGTTATTGAAGAATGCCCTGTGTCTTTGAGCACGTAAGTGTCTGCACCTAAAGCAATGGGATTACCTACAAATCCCCTTGTGTACGAACAAGCTTTTTTTGATTTCAACCAATGTTCGGCAAGATGGCACAAGAAAAAGACCCAGCTGCTAAAATGCACTTGGCATTGTTGCCTTGTGGAATATATCCAAGGAAATTAATGGTAGGTTTGCTAATACAGAATTCCTTTTAAGAAAGACGTGCCTGTGAAAAGTAAGACAATTCTTAGAAACACCCAACTCGCTTTTTTTTTTCAAGACTGTGAACTTTGAGGCCCAAAAAGTCTTTCTGAAACTGATTCTGCCAGGTTTTTTCTCAAAAAGACAATATCTTTTCTTTGTTGCACAGTGGCGTTCATAAATTCCCAATTAATTAATGTACGCGTGGTAATTACCTCACATTTCCCACCCTTTTTACCTTTGATTTCCTGTCCTTTTATAGCCCTCACATTTCCTGCCCTTTTTTCTATCCTTTTTCACCTCACATGTGAAGAAGTTCTTCTTTTCCAGCACGACTCAGCGTGTAAGTGCAGTTCTTTCCTGTCTCCTGTTCCCACACAGCCTCATATAAATGCCCTCCTAGAAGTGAGCAGGAATAAAAGGAGAGGACCATCCCTCCTCTGCCTTCCCATGCACACAAAAATACACATTTTCGTACTTCGGCCCGCGCCAGGGGTGTGGGAAGCAATTCTTCTCCTGCTAATACAGTTCAGAAGAAAACTACTACTTTGTGCAAGCTAGGAGGAAGCAGGGGAGGGTTTGTGACTCAGCACAGGGCCTGAGTCAGATCACTTCTGGGAACCACTCCTAAATGGCAGAGTTGATGCACCTTCCTCAGCCATGAGCAAGGTCTCCCCACAAATCACATTTATTTCTGACAACACACCAAGAGACTGCCACTACGCTTCTATTTCCAAAGCACAAGCAATAGAAGCGGTAATATTCCCCAAAGTGGATGTTTATCACTTAATAAATGTAGACATTGGCTAAGAAAATTGAAAAATATTAAATATTCATAAATATGAAAGGTTTTATAGCAATTTCAAAGGAAGCCTGAAAAACAACAGACAGTTTTAGCACAAAAAGGTCCACACTCATGGCAAGATATCTTAGATAAGTACATCACAATGATTTGTGAGAAAAAACATTGAGGAGTTTCTTCACCAGCGTCGCAAAGGGAAATCAAATCACACAGTTCATTTAAGGACAGCTGTACAATAGCAATTTGGGGAGGTAGACTTTTTCTGCCTTGCAGGATTCTCAAAATATTAGCGGCAGATTGCTAGATAAAGTAATTCTGTGGGTGTAGCCCAGCATTCTTGGGGCTGCAGATGTCATTTCTATTTCAAGAATGATAGGGAAGGTTTTGGAATAGTAAGAAAAGACACAACACAGGACAGAAAACCAGTTGATGTGAAAAGAAATAGGAAAGAACATTTTCAAGCTGCAGGGTGACTACTTTGGAGTAGGCAATGCCAGTTAAACATATACAAGCACTCAATTCAAAACCATGTGCTGTAAAAAAATAGAAAAAAGAAAGTTTTGGCATCTGCTCACGATGTTCTCATCCCTGCATTTTCAAACCACGTCTTCATTGACTTAAACCAAAACAGTCGCACGCAAAGGGATTCATACAAATGGGCCTGTGGATGTGAACACAATTGTTTTGTGTCTGCCAAGTCTTGCAATACCACCCTTGCCTCATCCTTTGAGGCGAGAAAGGATCAGCAGAACAAAACCAAAAGCCACAACAAAACCCAGCTCTTCTTTCTGCATCTTTTTCTCTTGGGAAGCAGCTCAGCTTGAGGATCCTCTGCCTGCCAGAGGGACCTAAGTTAGACAGGCAAGAGAGCTTGTCCTGAGCATGGTGGCCACACAGCCCCAGCTTGAGGAGGATGCTTGGATAAATTAATGGACACGTGGCTTGGGCTCCCTGACTCTGCTGGAAGAGACTGTTGCCCACGCAGCCTTTCTGAAAAAATAGTTTTCTTTATTTACCAAGACTTTTCCCACACTTTAGGTATCAACAAATGGTTTGTTTTCATATTTTCATGGAGGAGGAGAGAGCTGACAGACTGTTGGTCTGACCAGTGTGTTGGAGGGGTGGCAGCTTCACCCTTCAATCCACTGTCACCTTTGGAATTCTATAAAATGTCAAAGATGTAAATAAACTTCCTTCTTTTCCAGCACGACTCAGTGTGTAGATGCAATTCTTTCCTGTCTCCTATTCCCACACTACCCCAAATGCGTATCTTGAATCTGTATAAATGTTTATTCTCTTTCCTTTTGACAAGGAAGAGAATAACTCTAACGCACGAGTTAAGGCAATTATTTCTGCCTTCTGTGCAGAGGTACCTGCAGGTAATGGTCCTGATTCGATTAGGTCTCTGGATGTGGTACTGAGTAGCCAGGTGTCGTTTTCCATTGACGACATAGCTGCTTCCATCAGCGAACCAGGTTTCTGCATCATCCAAAGGGGTGTCCTTCAGGTCTGAGCGGCTGGAGTAAGTGGCTTCAATGGTCTCCAGGCAATCGTGATGAATTGGCTCTCCTTGGTTTCCACTAAGGAAAGAAGCTGGGTTGACAATGTTACCGTGTGAGACACTAGCACAGTCATTTTCTGGCCCAGGGTGAACTTACGGGCTTCCTGAATGTTCAGCACAACTTCAGCCACTGCTCTGAGGCAACCTGGCCAACCTTTAGCTGCTGCATCCAGCTGTTTAGAAAGATAAACAACTGCCCTTCTATATGAGCCCAGGTCCCATGCCAGAATTCCTAGGGCAATTCCCTGTTTCTCGTGAGAGAAGAGAAAGAATGGTTTACTCACATCTGGAAGTCCCAAAGCTGGAGCTGACATGAGGGCCTTTTTCAGCTGACTAAAGGCCTGTGTGGCTTCCTTTGTTGACTGGAGGTCTCTGCTCCCATCTGTGATGAGCAAATACAGGGGTTCCACAAGTAACCCATAGTTGTAGATCCACACTCTGCAGCATCCTGTCATACCCAGAAAGGTTCTCAGTT
>VYZR01055941.1:1511-14546 GCA_013400675.1 Oxylabes madagascariensis | reverse complement strand
TTGCAGAGAGCTATTGTCTGCAGAGGTAGGTACCTCTCAGTGCCAGAATAAAAATTAGGTAGTTTACATGCAAGGTCTCCCTGGAGCAATGAAAGTGTAGATAAAAAGTGAGAAAGGATAATGTAAAAATTTAAGTTTATTGCATAACATTAAGCATGTATTTCTAGATTTTGATCAAGGTCAGTGTTAGGAGGAACAGGCCTTAAAAAATTTACCAAATATTCCCTTTTCCTTCAATCAATTTAACTTGACAGTTGATTCAAAGCTTGATCCAAATAAAATATGCTTGCTAAAGAAGCTTAAGTTAAAGGGTTTTTGTTCATGTACACCTCATGACCTATGCCTTGCCTTCCCACAGGACTTTTGCTGCATCTTGACCTATGTGCAGCTGCGAACACTGTGTGTTCAAAGGTATAATGTGCCCTTTTATGGTGGAGATGAGTAAGGAAGAGCTCAAACCATGAAATAATTTTGCTCTTTCATTGCATCTCTCTCCATTTTGGTGTGATGGATTTCCTGTCTCTTTACCTCGCATTTGTTGCACTTACTTGGTCATAGAAAATAAAAATACAGTATCATAACATTTGGTAAGAACATGTGAAAGGAGATTTCACCAGAATTAGCATGTTATCCACAGAAACACACAATCCTTGTGTATGATTTCTTAATGGAGCAGATCCAGTGGTGCAGTGGCTCTGAGGAAATTACCCAATTTTGTAGCTATTGATGAGAAGAGAGAGAAGAAGAGACATAAAAAGAGAGAGAGTGAGCGAGTTCTTTTCCAGTGGGAAACATGAAACAAATTATTTTTTCCCTGAAGACCACACAGAGACAATAGCACTGTTTCATGCGGAGTAGTTTTGAAAAAAAACTATGTTGTGAATCAAAAACTTTCCATCTCAAACCAACTCAGAATCTGAATCTCACAAGCAAACTTTTCTGTAGAGACTTATGGTCCAGAAATGAATCCAGGATTTAAAATGGTCAGAAAACAGTACTAATTCTGTAACTGCTGAACAAAATTTCTTTTGCTTGTACCAACATCATAGGATTTGCTTGTTTAGGATGTGTCCTAGGCAGCAAATGGTGTGCTTTAAGAAACTTCAGTTTCTATCAGGTTTAGAAGTTAGCCTGCTTTAATCTTTGGAATTAGCCACAGTCAGCAGGAGCCACCTGCATATCAAAGGAAATAACATGGTCCTTAGCAGCTGAGGAAAGGGGAACCTTTCTAATGGAAGAGAAAGAGCCCAACACCTCATTCCTCAATTTTTGAGCAAAATGNGATTATTCCTTCTCACCTCATTCCTCAATTTTTGAGCAAAATGAACAAACTTCTTTTAGAAAGGACAGGTTTTCATCAAACACGGGAACCAGGAAAAAAAAAACAAAAGGAAATCTAGGAGGTTACATGGGTTTTATTTTAAAATTGAGAAATACAATGACAAATGACCACCGCCACCAAATTAATTTCTCCCTTGAATATTGTTTAATATGCTTGTTTTTCAGAAATGAAAGAAATCAAATTAGTGTGTGATGAGATTGTTGACAGACTTTACCGAAGAAAGCACTAGGTGGAACCTTAATCAAAATCTGTCCTCTAATGAATAATGTTAGGATCTAATCTTATCCTTACAAATTTACAGATGAAGTGTATAGGATAAACTTCTTTAGAGAAGCCTAGCAAGCAGATAGCCCAGAGACACTGCACATCTCAGGGTGGCTAGTTCAAATTAAATCATGAGCTGAGAAGGAATAATCTGGGTAGGTTGAGAAAACCAGTTTTAAATTTGGTCTGCTAGCAAAATTCTGAATGTATTTACTCTGGATTCTATTTCTCAACCCATATTAAAGCTCCATAGCATAATCAATTATGGGCTTATTCCAAAGTACAGTAGGATTCAATCTCTAGGAATGCCTCAGGGTATGTCTTAGAAGGACGATAAAACTAACAGTAATGGGGCTACAGCTTCTAAGGCTAATTTTCACAGTTACAAATTTTATAAATAAATAGAAGGAATGTCAACTCTCAGTCACTCAGCTTGAGGTCTCTCATGCTGATAACTTCTCTCTTCTCAGATACTCTCCCTTTCCTCAGATATATTCCTTTTCTGTTCTGAGGCCCCTGGGACTTGTTCAAAGCACTTCCATTCCTACCTTTCACATCACTAAATGGAGCAAAGAACTAAGGCAACAAGGAATATGCAGCAAGTACAGGAGGGGATGGTGCCCTCCCTGATGTTGCATCTCAAGGAACAATCCTACCACCCGCAAGCTTGGTTTCATGAGGTCTCCAAGTAAGCAGCATGAGGCAGTGCCAGATGGAGAAGAGGCTGCCTTCGAAAATTCAAGAGCTATGGGTTGTTTTGCAGTGGATTTTCTTCAGCAGGCAAAATTACAAGAGAAAAATTACTCCCAAACTCAGTGACTGCCTTGCCAGAGTTCCTGAGATTGTTTATTTCATATCATGCTAAAGAAAGACACAAGGAACGTTCTTCCACTGCAGCTGCCATTTCACTCTGGACACCACCCAGGTCCCCTACCAAGCCTCACTAGACTCAGGTAAAGTGCTGTGTCCCACCAGTGTACACCCAGGGAAACCTACAGTGTATTAAACTGGTTTTGTCTTCAACCCTGCCAGTGATGGGGAAGGACTTGAGAAGAAAAAAACAGATTCCCTGTGTCAACCTCTGGTTATGCAGATAACACCAACAGCAGATATTCAGCTTTTATCATTGTGGGACTCTCTTTGAGCATCAAGGACTGGTAGGAAGAGCTGATCAAGTGGGACAAAGAAGCTTTGTCAACAGGCTGGTCAACCTGGTGAAGAGTGTTGTATAGGAGGATTGGCATGGGAGAGTGAAGAAGTGGTGGAACAGGATGGCAAGGAAGGGTTGTATGGTAATGTGGACAAGAGAGGAATTCCATTTAAGTGTAATAAACCCCTCATTTTACTATAAGAGTGTTTGAACATGCAGCAGGTTGTGCAGGGAGTGTGGTGTCTGTTTCTGCAGATATTTCATACGTCACTGGACATTCTCTGAGCAACCTGCTGTAAGTGACCTTCTGTGACCAAGGAGGTTGGACTAACCACTCTCTAGAGGTGCCTTCCTGATTCAACCATTCTTTAATTCTGCCTTTCCTCTCCCTCCACTCCCTCCTGCATCCCTTTCAAAGATATTTACTCACAGATTCTGCACCAGTGCAGCTCTCCTCAGAGATGCAAACACACAAAAAGGTGTCTGGCGACTTGGTGGTGTGGTTCAAATCCTAAGAGTGTTTTGTCTGTAAACATTTCCAGTGTCCTTGTCCTGGAGGAGATCACACTGGAAGCAATGAGACTAGAGTCAGAGAGGAAAATGTACCTTGTTATTTCAGAATCCTCCATTAAAATGTAATCTGTTGTACATTGTTATGATCTCTGACAACAAATGTTGGCCTTAAAGGATAAGATTGAAAACCATGGGGAAATAAAATGAAGTGAAAATGGCCAATAAAAGCGTACCAATATCCACAAAGCCTTCAAGATCTAATATGATCTAATAAACAGAAGATCAACCTGGAATCTGAAATTGGATAAATCCTTGCCTCTGCTACTCCCTTGGTTATTGAATGTCACACAAGTCACTTGACCATTCTTTCCATAATATCACTTATGCACTCAGTCCTATTTGCTCCTACACCTAGCTGTGAAATGGGGTTTAGAGCAATTAACTTCCTACACTCCTTATTTGATGTCAGAATTAATTAGTTCTTTTGTGTATGAAGAATTCTAATGCTGCTTTTGCCATCTGAGTATTCCTTGTAGACAGTAAATACATTTCATAGGGATACTAAGACAGTTTCTGTGCAGTTGCACAATGGATGTGTTGTTGCCTACAAACAGCAGTGTGGTTTGCGTTGGATGTTTACATAGCAGAAGAACGATCCTTTTGGGGGCCATCCCTCACCAAGAAACCCTTGATGAAAATGTATTTGCTGCCGGATTCTTAAGGGAATTCCATCCTGGTTTATAGTCACTCATTTCTCTCCCCGGCCAAATTCAGCAAAAACTGTGCCTCTGCACTTTGAGACATCCAAAACAAGATGTACACCATCCTCCTGTTGGTACACAACAGTCATGCATGGCAAAATAGAAAACTGTTCATTATGTACAGCCTGTTTAAGCCAGGTTTTCAAAAAGAAAGAAAGAGAATTTTTTGCTTTCCTTTTCTTCAGATATGAGAGTTGTCAAAGAGCGTTATAGATGTTTCATAGCTTTCAAATGTGGCATTGTGTTGCAAAGGATTGAGGCGTTGCAAGTCATAGTTAGCAGCAAGGCTGATGTGTGAGTGTTTTGTGTGGGTTCCCAGTGTATTCACCCATTGGATAGCCCTTTTGCCTTTAGTTTTACCGGATTCCCACAGACTGGGAATTGTTCAGATAGATAATGAGAGATACCTCTCCATTCAAGCAAGTCCATTTCCTTGGTAGTTCTGGTAGGCCAACAACTGCAGGAAAAGCACCCAGTGGCTTTTTCCTTGGTGTAAATCCCCCTGAACTGCCAATAGGAACATTTTGCAGGGAATGATGCAGAACAAAGCAAGTTTTCTTCATACCATTAATGCTGTTCTCAGTTCTGGACTCTGTTGTTCTACCTTTGCTGCAGAAGATTGTGAGATTTTTCCAGGAACTCACTGTTGCCTGGAATAATTCACTTCCAAAAGCTGTAAGCACCCTGCCAGGCTGACGGGACTGTAAAGCACAGAGATCCAAACCCCAAGTTTCCAAGGCCCACAGGCAGGATAAATTTGGCATACATGTACGAGGCCATGCTGAGAGTGAGGTGCCTCACAGGACAACGTGGTGGTCTCATGGGTGTTTCGTATGTCTGTCATGTGGAGTGCTGTAGAACTGCACAATACAGACCTTTTAATTAGAGGTGGAGACAGATACCTCATGCATCCATGCCAGAAATACTCAACCTGCCTGTTTTAAATAGCTTTTCATCCATGGCCGAGCTCTTTAAACTTTCTCCTTTTATTAAAACAGCTCAACTGAGACCATTTTAATGTGCCCCCATCTAGTTATTTTATTGGAAAATATTAAAAGTGTGGACCAGGTGAAATTAAATGCTTTGAAAGTGGAAATCAAGCAGTACTTTTGGTTTTTAAAATCAGCTTCCCCTCCTTGTGCCAATGCACTTAATACTATCCTCTTATTTAGGAGGCATTGTTTGAGCTAAAATTGTGAGTAACTTTGTAATGGGCATGAACAAAGGAAATGATAAGTAAGAAAAATACAGCTCATTAGAGAGACTGTGATTAAAAGGGGAAATGGACTTACAAAGGCTTGAGATATTTTTCTCTGGTTATTAACAAATATTCTTAATGTTGCCCCCACCACATGCCAAGGGTGGATGGGAATAAAAGCAAGAGAAGCCAGAGATAGCATGTCCTCCCCCAGCTGCTGAGACCAGCAGGTCACCTCCAGGGAAAGGCTGAAAGGGATGCACAGAACTGACCCCTTCTGTCTCAAGCACAGATGTTGTGTCTCATGTGTGGAAGAGATCAAGCTGCCACTTTCCAGATGGGCATGTCCCAGCTGAAGGCTTGCCCTGGATGGTTAAGCCTCCTGCATGGATCAGGAGTCAACTGATGTCCTCTTGTGGCCAAGCAGAAGTCCATAACCAGACAGCAGTGCCCATGTGCCTCCTACCAAAGCAGCCAGGCAGCCAGCCTTCAAAATACTTCTGATTTCAGGTGAGAATAGCCAAGAGAAAAGGGGGTTTTAGGAGAGCAGTTAGCAAGAAATGAACTCCTCAAACACACACATTGCAAATCTTTTTCATCCTATTAAAGTATCTCCTCCTGGCTCCCAGCGAAGAACTGCTTGTGATTTAGGTCCCATCTGACCCTAAGGTCATTTACAGAGGACAGGAACAAGGCCTTGGATACTGTCACCATGGACATAGGATTATCACTGTGGTGCTGCCCACAGCGTGGTCCCAGCCTTGTTTCAGGCTGGGCACAAGCTCAGGGTGGGAATCCGGCCACACTCCTTCTCCCCACTGAAGGCTGTCCCTGACTGGGCTGCCCTACTGCCATGAGCACGCACTGAAGAGTTGCCCGGACACTCAAACAGTTCTCCAATCTCAAATAATCATTTTCCTTGACACAGCTTTGAAGTGAATGGTGCACTAACACCTGCCATACCCCATGCAGAACACTCTTTTCTTTGTGACCAGAGGTGTGATGAGTTGTTTGCAGTGGGATCCCAACAAGGTTTTGTGGTTCACATTTTCTGAAGGCTGAGCCAAGTTCCTCTAGGCTAAAGCACAAGTTCAAGAGCAGGCAAAGAGCAATCCCTGGAGCTGTGGGAAGAGAGTGTGGGGACTACAAGGCACAGAGTGAGGCAAAAGGGCATATTCTGGTGTAATCAAGCTGCAAAGGCTGACTGCTGAAACATGCCTATCCCATATACCCCAGAACAGCATCAGTGCAAATGGCACCGGCTCAGCTGGGAGCGAGGTGAGGACTTCCTTGGGGACAGCATGACAAAGACATGACACCACAGCTGGCCTTTCATGAACCTGATGCAAGATGCACAAATCCATTTTACGCTGGTCCCGCTGGAAGGACAGCTGTGTATTTTCATGTTGCAGCACTTTCAGGAAAAAAAAAAAGGAAAGAAGAGCTATGGGAACAGTAATTCTCCCAAATTTTGGATTGTTGTGCTTTTCATTTCCATGAACAAAGCCATGAAGACATAGTAATGCAAATAAAAAAATGTAAAATATGACTTTGATTTGACCTTAAGAGGATATGGGCTATGGATAATAAATAAAATATTTCTGAAACTAAGGAATAAATCTAGCTCTGGGAATTCTCAGGGAGGGGAAAAAGCATTCATAAAAATTCACTCCTCTCTGAGCTGCAGCCCTGAACCTCCCATGCACTAGATGGGAGACACTGATAAATCTAGGAGGCCATATGTGCCAACCAGCTCATATGTTTTCAGTGAGCAATGACAGGGAGCCAAATTGCTTTATTCCGATTAGTGAAGGTCCTCTGACTGCAAAATACACCGTGCGAAAAAAAAATATTGAGTTTTAGTTCGCTGACACATCAATTTAAGAGAATTATTGCTCTCACAGAGAGGCCAAAGCATGTATCTCCCTTCATGTATGTGCAGTAAAAACTAATTGTCAACTTTTATGTAGGGGTGAAAGGGGAGGGAGAGAGGAATGGGGATGGTACCTCTCCGGCCTGCAGCAGCATGTTCTGACTCTCGTGTGCTATCTCAGTGGCGAACTACTGGCGTTTTGTCTTATTCCTAAATTCAAAACAAACTCTCCGTAAACAGCATCGCGACTTGCATCTTTTCCAGCTGTCTTTTCTCCTTAAAGAAGTTTCTAGAAAGCAGCTTCATCCAGCCTCTTGGTCATAAAGTCTCGCGGATGGCCAGAGAGGCCACTAATGAAATCCACGACTGGACCGTCTCCTGCCGCGGCTTAAATCTCGCTTGCTTTCCTCACAGAAGTAATTTGGCAGGGGAGGATGCCAAGGTGCCTGGGATGCGTGGTCATTCCAGAGCCTCCTCTGGGTGGGTTTTAAGCCCTGTCATGTGCTGGAGCTGATTCAATTATGCTATTTCCTGATTTGCCATGATGCTCCCCTCGCCCAGAGGAAGGGGGGCCGCGGGTCCTACGCGCGCTAATACCACTCAGACAATAGGCATGCGAAATTGATGTTCATGCAATATCTTTAAGTCTCCAGAGGTTTGTATTTTAGCTATTGTACGAAACGCTTCGCTTTCATTGCCTCTCTCCTTCACCTTTGTTTCCCAGCTCACCGTCTCATCTCCTGCCTTGGCTGGGGCTCTGGCTGCTGCAGGTTTCTTCATTGCATATTCAGGAGATCTACTGGTGCAAAGCAACTCATTTTCAGCACCTGAAATTCGCACCGTGAAGGCAGAAATAATCAGATATTTTGAAAAAAACTGGCGAAGCGAAACACCGCACGTTAATTATTGTGATAGTTATAGGATAATAACTAATTATTAATTATGATTTCTAGCAATTGCTGCCTTGTATTTTGTTGAAATCTTCAGCTCAGCACTGAAATTTGTATGAGTTCCTCTAATGCAGCATTTTTACAATCAAAATATATAGCATGCTCCCATTTTTGCTGGAATGATTTTCCTCTGTGATAAAACAGGAACTAGCCTTTCCTAGGATAAGAAAAGAAGAATTTATACAGCTTACAGCTCTGGCACTACCTCTGCCAAAACCAGCAAAAAGAGAGAGAGAACAAAATGGGGTTTTCTAATCCCAGCTTTCTCCTATCCCCAGCTATTTCACCACTTCTCCATTTTCTCACAACAGGCTGTCTTTGATTTGCTTTCAAAATGAAGGCCTAGCTGACAGACTGCTGTAAGATAAAAGAGTTCCAAACAGGAAAAGGGACTTCGGGGAGGCACAGGGCATGGGGTGGCTGGGACTCCAAAGGGGGGACAGGAGCGTTGAGGAGGCTGAGGGAAGGGCAGCCTTGTGCATGGGTAGTGGGCAAATGTTAGACAATGACAGAGAAGAGGGACTGAAAAAAAGGGGAAAATGAAAAGAAAGAAAAGCTGGGGGCAGCTATAGGAGCACGAGGTGCTCATTCCCCTGACAGAGGGAGGAAATGGAGAGAGGTAGGAAGACCTGCCTGAATGAACATCCAGGCCAAGTGGAGCTCCTCCCCTGCCTGCCAAGGCTGAGCTCTGATCCATAGAGAGCTTGGTTAGGTGTCCCTGCTGAAGGGAATAAGATTCAGAAGGAGAGCATGCAAATGACTTCAGAAAATGCCTTGCACCTTTCTGCTGAATTTGAGAAGCGCCCAGTGATGTGGGACTTGTACATGCTGCTCACAGCTGGGGATGCTGTGGAAGAACGAGGGCTCCTCCAGACCACTCAGCCACTCTGCCCTTGTGCCCAGGCCAGCACTTCCTTCTGTGGAGTCACTCTGAAGACACAGGTCCCAAACTGGGGGGCAGGTGGCTCCAGAGGGCAGGAACAGAATTGAGAATGGGGAGAGAAAGGGAGAAGTGCTTGGGAAATTGGGAAATACTACCACATTGGGAAATACTACCAAGCCTTTGCTTTTCCTCCTTGCTCTCCCTGCTCTGGCTGCTGTTGGCTTTGGGTTACTTGGAAGACAGATTGGAACCACAGCCTGCAACTAACATGGAAGTGTTCCCTCCTTGTGAGGGCTGGCTCACCCTCCTCAGCTGCTGAGCTGAGTGGGGACGAGGACAAGGTTGTCGGAGGCACGTCTGCATTCCATTTCCCCAGTGGAAAGCCCAGCCCTGCTGGCCAGGACAGTGAGGAGAGGGAGCAGCTCCCCAGGCCATCCAGGGCACAGTGCCATGGACATATGTCAGTGTAACAGGGAACTGGGAAGGTGAATGGCAGGGGATGAGCAGGCAGTGAGGTACAGGGTGCAAAAACCTACCACTGGGGAGATTTGTGGGACAGCTCTGGACAGGATAAAGACTGTGTGATGCAGCAAGACTTCTGCCAGGCACTGGACAATATGTTGTTCTCCATATGGGTTGTTTCCCCATCTAGGGGAAACTGGAAGGAGCTGGAAGCAGGAAGCGACTGTTTGGGATAGAAATGTAATCAGAAATGCATCTGTGGGAGGAAGCCAAAGTGCTGCAGGATTATAATAATAATAATAAAAAAATTAAATTATTTTAGAGCCACTACTTGACATACCAAAAGTGTTCAAGCATTCAGACCTTAATAAGCAGCACTAACAGGAAGGAAAATTTCTTAATGACAACATTTGCCACACAGACCTTTATCCGTATCAGAGATGCATAACAGGAGCTGGGCAATCTAATGGAGATTAACTGCTCAAAGGAAATAAAAAACACAACACTTCCACACGGCACTGGCTGCTGCCTTAGCTCCCCATCCCCTGGCAGCTTCCCAAACACACAAGTTCATACCGTGAATGCTGAATTGGAAAAGCTGGAGGGCAGAGCTCTTGTGGAAACCACAGAGGGAGAGCATACATGAAGAAAAGGCTTTCTGCATGACAGGATCTAAACTGGAAGGTACTTCTGCTGGGGAAATAGCCCCACATACCAAGACTGAACCAGGAAAAAATGGCCTTGCTGCAGTGTTGTTGATTAAACCTACCGTGATTCAAAGAAGGAGCAATTTGCCACTTAATTGTAACCAGGCACAGAAAGGAAAGAAAAAGAAAATAGTAAGGGAGCATTTTCTCACTGCATCTAGCTCACCTATTTAAAATTTCTGTTCATAGTGACTTATTCCACATGCAGAGTGTAGGCATTTATTTAAATAATAGATAGATGCCTATCTCTAGGTACAGAACCGGGCATGCTACAAAGTACACAAACAAATTAATGCTAGGCTCAGTGCCCAGATAAGAAGGCTTACCAAAACAAACAAACCAACTCCAAAAGCTCAGATCTCAGCAAAAGAAAAGAGTCCCAAAATAATGTAGAAAGTATGAAAGTAAAAAGTTGTAATGCACCTGTCTGGAAATGTCGTGTTACATCAGCCAAGGTTTCCTTATTATAAGCACTGAGCATCTCGGTAGTAAGAGACGGTCCTTGCTGTCTGCAAAGAAGAGGCTGTTCAGTCACGAGAGAGGAATCTGTGGTTTAAAGATACGAGATTTGGTCCAAATTGCATGCAGAGTAGGAGTAACTACAGAATGCTTTCCTCCCGGCCCCAGATTCAGGGATCACACACTGCTGAGATTCAATGGCTCGTCTCTTGAAATACAGCATGGAATATTAAATGCCCACCTGAGCTTCCTTCTCTGACCTCATACTGTGCCTTCCAAGTCAGGGAAAGGATGTTCAGGGTTGAAGTCTGAAACTGTTAAGGACAGGGTTGGAAGAAGGTGAGGAAAACCCTGTAGAGGAGATGTCTTATTTGAGAGGAATCAGTCAGAAAGCAAGGACAATTCAGTATCTGTCTCATTTGCTTTGGAAGGACACAGCAAAGCAGCAGCCACTCAACAGCCTCAGGCCTGGATAATTAAAACTTTTCTATAATGTCAGGTAAAAGAGCAAACAGTCTTCCCGTGGTGTTGTGGTTTAACTCCAGATGGCAACTACTCACCACACGGCCAGTTGCTCACTCCCCCTGTGCTGGGATGGGGGAGAGAATGGAAAGTGTAAAAATGAGAAAACACGGAAAAAACATAGGTTGAGATAACTACAGTTTAACAGGTAAAGCAAAAGCCAGGAGTGGCAGCAGAGCAAAACAAGGAATTCATTCCCTGCTTTCCATGGGCAGCCACGTCCAGGAGAGCAGGGCTGCATCATGTGTGACTTGGGGAGACAAACACCACCACTCTGAAGGTATCTCCTCCCTTCTCCCTCTTCCCCCAGTTCCATATGCAGGTCATGATGCTGTATGCTCTGGAATATCCCTTGGGTCATCTGGGGTCGGCTGTCCTGGCAGTGTCCCCTCCCAACTCCTTGTGCACCCTCAGCCTCCTCTCTGGTGGGTTGGGGTGAGGAGCAGAAAAGGCTGTGGCTGTGTGAGCTCGGCAGTAATGAAAGCACCCCTGTGCTATCCTACACTGATCCAGCTCAAATCCCAAACACAGACCCATACGAGCTACTAAGAAAAAAATTCACTCTGCCCCAGTCAAAACCAGCGCACGTGGCAGACTAAATTCGAACGCCTCCTTCCCACTTGCAGCTCGGGGTTGTAGGTTTTTTTCTTTTTCCAGAGCATCTTGAGCAGATAATCAGAGCGTGCTGACATTCAGCAGTAATCAATTAGCGCCTACTTTAGACTAAATTGAGAATATGTAAATTGGACTCCTCATCAGGCACCACAGTCAACACTGCAGAGACACTCACCATGCTCTGAACATATCAAACAGATGAAATGCAGAAGTTGTTCCAAACCCTTTCCCAAAAAAGGAGGCCAGGTGAGCTATAGCAACCATTTAAGATTACTTTCATCTTTTTTGTTGTTGTTTTCTTTTGATTTAGTTTCTTAACTTACTAGTTTCTGTTAAATTAGCCTCTTCTTTTGCCAACTTGACACAAAGCTGACAATTTTACGCCGTTACTTATGTATATAATATGATAAAATGCACCACTTATAAATTAATACAAGGAATCTGACCCTAAAAGGTGTGTTACAACATTCCTCCTGCTTATCCTTTGTTCCTTCTCGAAGTGAAAACACGGCCACCACCAAGTGTCGAGAGCTCCTGCTGGTCCTGGCAATGTTTGGAATAATTGCACTTTGTTTTATAAAAACCACAAAGATGATAATCCTCGATGTCATCCCACTCCCAGTGCCAGAGCACCCACACCTGCTGGTTAGCCAAGACCCTGCTGGACCAGCCCAGAAGTCCTACATTGGTACAACAGAAAAGGCTGGCAAGGAACCACTTATAGCTTCAAACACTGAGCTTAGGGAGAGTCTTGGAATTTTTCTTATCATGGAGATTATTTTTTCCTGTCTGAGCAGCAAACTTTCTATCAGACCCCATCTTGGGTCAGCGTGCCTGACCTTTCATTATAAATTTAAAATGTTGATTCTTCATCACCTCACTTTCACAGCATCCACCCTCAGCTGATCACATCTGGAGAGAGACAATAACTGGACCTCGCTTAAAGTGGATATTGGAGAAGGTGCTCATTAAAAAGAGAATCTAACCTGTGTGGGGGTGAAAGAAAGCACAGATGTGTTAAAAATACATATATTTGAGTGAGGTTGTTTTTTTAAAATATCTTTTTTTGTCTCTACAAGGCATCATCTTACACAGAAGGGTTTTTCTTCTGGCCTCTAAATGCATGTGATTGCCGTGACTATCGGGGGTTTGCATTTCATTCTGCTTCAACAAAAGCCCTGTGCTTCAGCCTCCTCTCCTCTCTCCCCTGTATTATAGGTGAGATTGTTTCTGTAGAGACCAGTTTGTCATTTTTTCCTCGAACGTATCCCATTTACATAACTCATAAGGCATTGCAAAAACGCTCCCCTCGAACCACGCCACACACGCAACATAT
>VYZR01055936.1:8920-19532 GCA_013400675.1 Oxylabes madagascariensis | reverse complement strand
TATAGTATTTCTTTCACTCTAATGGTCGTATCATAAGATATTTCTCATGTTCAAGATCCTCTTGTTTCATTAAGGTATGCAAGTAATGTTGTACCCTTAAAATCCTGCTTTTCACTCAAAAACTTTATTTTCTTTATCTCTCAAATGTAAGGATAAGGTGGTGTTCTCTGAGGTAATGTTCTTCATCCTAATTATCACTTCTGCAAAATGTGCTGATTGCACACAATTGAACATGTATATTTAGTCACTCACATCCTCCCATACTTTTTATCTTGGAATTGATGATGCTAGATTTAATTCTGTAAAGTCACTTTGTATTAACTATTGTGTGAGGGACATGTTCAGTGATTCTGGCAATGCGAGGAGAGAGAGAGAGAGAGGTGAATCAAACTGTAATGCCTGTCTAAACAGTTTGCTGTGAAACCAGCAAATTTTAGGGCTGGCCATGTTATAGAAAATCATGCTTGTAATGATTCCCCAGATTCAGATATGTGATTCAGCACTCTTGATTGTCAGTGCAAATGTGGTCCCAAAACAATCCCCGGAAATTAAAAGGAAGAAAAATCAGGACATTTTCCTTCTGTACTCACTTTGGAGTTTTTTATTTTTCAGACAGGGGTTATTGCTAAAGATATGCAGTAAACTGAAAGCATGAAAATATCATAACTTTTATTTCTTTGAGTGAGAACAGGTTTAAAATGGTTGTTGAAATGAGACTAAATCCAGTTTTGGCTTTTTCTCCATGCTGCTTTAGCTCAGTTTCAAAGCTATCACTGATCAGGAAGCTTGACAGGCACAGTGTTTGCAAATCCTCACCAATGAGCAGTAACAAGATTTAAAAGTGAAAACTCTGAAGAGAGGCATTTTGCTCAGTCAGCTTTATAAATTCAGTTATTTAACCATCTGCAAGCTAGACTTATTTTATTTTTGTCTATCAGATATAAATCCTACCCAAATAGGAGTGTCAGAGCCTGGTGAATATCATCACACAAAATAATTGTCCACACATTGACAGTTGCTTCATAACATACCAATCAGCTGAAAAGGAATTCAGAGCACAGTAAACTGAGCAGCTTTGCTTTTAAATGAGGATTCATAAAAATAGAAAAAAATTTGGAAGTCAGATTAATAGGGAAATGTGTCTTTGACCATTCTTCCTTGTATTCCTGTGGCAATGAATAGAAGTTTAATCACCAGGCACAACCATTCTCCTTGCAGAGTGTACATGGCCTGAACTGAAACCTTGTGGTCTGGTTGCCAAACCACTGAGTCCTCTGAGCTACAAATAAGCTGGCAATTTCCAGGACTTAATGACAGTAATAAACAGGCCTTTAAGCACAGTAGGGCTCCTGTGTTTTATTTAAGTCACTGGTAGATTTTAGTATTTTTGGCAATGAATAACGTATTTAATTTCTTTTCCCCAGAGAACATTCCTCAGTTAGGGATCCAGGACATTTTCTAACAGTTTCAAGTAACTTTCCCCTAACTGTGCTGCCATTTCTGAGAAAAGGGAGAGTGGAATACAGACGAGAATTGATGCAAACTCTTATAATGGTGCTGCCGTGCTTTGTTGGGCAATCTTGCTGTTGTGTGAATGCATGGATATGTACATGTATTTAATAATAATCAGTATTTCTCACAAGATTAATCATAATGACCAACTGTCATGGTGGCATCATTTCAAGCAGCAGCTTGAAATGTTATTTCTGTGCCTGTTTGGACCTTCTCGTTTGGAAGAGAGAAGGAATCTGTTATTTCCTTTTCCACAAACTTGCTGCTTATGGCATTTGTTCTGTGAATTATTCTAGTCTCCACTGCACAGGTGAGATGAGGGAATGTCTCAGTTTGAATACTGTAGCTTTATATTATTACAATTAACAATATATTCTAGTTGGGGCAGAAGGGGGTCGTGCAGCACCAGTCCATAGGGTAAACATGAATAACTAGCTGGAGAAGTACCACGAGAGTGAGGTATTTGGTAAAAGCCAACAGGTCATCGAGAATGGCATTGAATGATGAACAGTAATAAAAACTTAATGTCACTTGTTAAACTGTTGTAACCAGTTCAAATGTGAACAGTTACCAATAGATTTTTCTGCAGCTGTGATACCGAGCTGCTGGGTTATTTGCCTGAAATTTTCTGGTGTAGAGTTACGGATTTCTGAATTTGCAAAAGCAAGAAGCAGAATGCTATTTGTGTCCTTACACAGTGGTCTGAATTCTCTTTTCACATCCTATGAGCTCCTTCTTATTTATTCTATTGTATTGTTCAGAACCTTGAATTTCTGTGCTTTAAAAATGACCTTTTAAATCAAGTCTTGATCTCGCTGCTATTCAGGTATTTATACAAATGCGCATTTTTCTGTGTATGTGTGTATTTATAGGAAATATGTATATTAGCTATGCATATATCCAGCTATTTCATACATGTGTGATGAAATACCAGATAGGTATATGAAGATATTTTATCTTAGAACAAGAGTGCCTGTGTTGGTTACAGTTTAAGCCTGCTGTGAGGGAAGGCAAAATAGATGAGTTTTTCCTTGTTTCTTCCTCTGTTGCATGAATGTACTTTTTTGGATATGCTTTCAGAAACATAATGACATAGTTATGGCATTCTTCCTTCACGTCTGGAGCAAATTGATGACAGTCTGTCAAGTCTATCCTCAGTACTTCCAACTTCCAAAAAATGAAGTTTTGGTTTTTTTGGTGTTTTGTTGTTTGTGACAGGAATACAAAATCACTGTCATCCATCAGAGACGTTTTTATTTTTCAAGAACAGTCATAATCTGCTGATTTTCTCTTCAAAAGAAGAGTAATTTTGATACTTGCAATCGTGTGTGCTCAGTGAATACACAAGTGCTTTTGGAAACATGTAAGTGCCATGCAAAGTTCTGCTCTTTCCTAGAAAACATTAAATTACTTATGCATCCTGTCCACCAGTCCACAACAGATAATGAGGGCTTTGTTGGGAAAGGCACCCATGGGTGCAGGGTGAGTGTCTGGAGCCCGTGTTCCCAGAAGTGCCAGGCCCCTGGGCAGGCTGCTCCCAGCCCTTGGGAGTGCAGGTCCTGGATGCTGTTCAGCTCTTTGAATATCTAGAAAGAGAAGAAAACAGATAAACAAACCGCAGTGTCAAGAAACCCTGGCTTCCTTAGAGAAGTGATGAAAGAGACGAAACACAATTCTGTTTTCTGAAAACAGAAAATTTATATCTTTGTTAATTAAAATAAAGCTGTCTCTGCACTAGCTATGAGACATTTATCTTTCTTGACGATCTGAATAACTACATTTAGAAAACAGGATGGCAGAGGTAATATTAAAGACATTAGATTTCCCATTTTTATTTGTTGTTTAAGTACTTTAGAGGAACATAATGTTTTGTAGCTTATCAGTGTGCAAAAGAAACTACCACAGTCAAATATAAATTTATTGCTTTTCACCGAGCAGTTTGAGCATGCAGTGAGGAAAAAAAAGTCTAGCAGATACTTCACAGAATGCACAAATCTTGCCATTGTAGTTTCAAAAGGAAATGTGGAATTTGAGTGAGAGTCACAATCATCACATTATTTAAACATTTTATTTTTGCCTGTGAATATTGAGTTGTTCTGGCATTTTAGTAATGCAAAACAGATGAAATCCTTTAAGGAGTTGCTGGCTGGCACAAAAGCTTTTATTGTTTAAAAAAAAAAAAAAAGTTAATCTCTTCAAAATGTTATTTTGTTGACAAAGTTGCTTGCAATAATTAAGAAATTTAAATGAGTCACTCCCAGAGCTGTAACAATTGGGTATTACGGTTTCACAAGAAATAAGTGTTTCAGATATTAAATGTTCATATTGTGGCATGAAAAAATGCTTTGAGTCTTAAGAGTAGCTTATCTTGCGGTGGAATTAGACCAGAACAATGTGCAGTGGCTCTGATGCCTGGTTCCTCATTATTTTTGGGAGATGGAAGTGGCTGGGGCTCACTGCCCTGGCTGAGATCTCCTGTGCCAGGTCTCTGAGACACTCAGGTCCCTCGCTCTGACGAGGGATTTCTTTTAGCTCTGTGGCAAATCGAGTCTCCAGACCATTGCAGAAACATTAGAAACTTTCCTTTGAAATATTGTGCACTAAAAGCCAAGTCCATGTCTAAACCAAATAAAGATAAAAATTCCTGTTGATTCCATCTATGCTTGATCATTCTGTTGCTTGCATTTCAGGGATTTTTCTGTTGCTCTCACAGAGACCAGTGCTAATCCCTTAGCAATTTTGCCCTATGATTAAGTCAAAAGGTTTAAACAATTACAACTTCATTATAGATTTTTACACAAATGTTTCTGATTGCTTGAAATAGGAGGGTAAATTCAGAATAAAACCACAGTGACTCACCTTACTTGGTTTTTTGTTTCTTTTTTAGTAAAGTCCAATACCATTGATTAATCTTTTTTTCTTGTCTCCTACATTTGTTCATGTAACACCTGTGATACAAGCCATGGTGTCTGCTGCAATAAATGGGCCTATAGAGCATGAGATTAAATTCAATTCTTCTTGTGACTATGACTTTTGTGGGTCTAATTACAAAGGTCATGATTTCCCTTTGTCAGGGAGCCCCAGCTAAGAATGTCTTTGTTCTGAGCCCTTTGAAATGCCCCATACACATCCCTTTGGTCTTTATTAATGTTGCCTTCAAGCAATGCATTGCCACACAGCAGACAGAATCTGTACAAGAAAATTGCTTGCTATTTGGACAGAAAAGATTGATTCTCAGTTACAAGGAAAGTTTGAGAATGATTTTTTAATATTGGCGTAAGTCAATCAGGGGTTAAGAAAATATATTAAGGCCCAATATAAGCAGGTACAGCATTTTACTTTTAATTTTACACACTTGTATCTTGAAAAAGCAAGTATTTTTTAGCTCATGTCCTACAAGCTAAGAAGGCAAACTAAACAAATGTAATTTAAAATTAACTGTATTAGATTTTCTACCAGAGTTTTAAAGGTGCTCTGCTATGGGCAGATTACATTTGCAATGTTAAATTGAAAATTATTCACCTTTTGAATATACATATGCTATAGCTATAAAAGCCTAGTATGGAAATGTATTGCATATGTAACCTTGATTAAGTCAGATTGTCCTTTGCAGGGGGACAGCAAATATTTTATTTGTCTTTAAAACTGTATTCCTTCCTGTTTAAATAATCCCGTCTCTGCATGAATGCCTGCACGTTAATGTTCAAATGTGTTTAAATGTCAGTTATTTGGCATTAGAAAAAACCTCATTAATGCCAATACTAAGCAATTATCATGGCAGGGGAACTAAGGTTTACAAACACATTTCTGCATTCATTTATGATTTACTTGCGATCTTGATTTTATGCGTATTAAAGCATGAATTAAAACAGTTGAGAAAGACTCAGCATCAGTTTGTCAAAGGACAGAGAAAATAGACTTATCACTTATTTTTAAAATATATAATTGCAGTGACTGACATGATTCTTAGGAAGCTGAGAGACTAACACTTTGATTCTGGCCTAGAGCAGACTTATCCTCCTGGACCTGAGCTTCCTTTCTGCACTGCAGCTCTCCATTGGATATTCTGCTCTCATCCTGTGATCCAGCACATGGAGCTAATAGATCTGATGTGTGTGGACTGAGCAATAGGCATGGGTGCCACAGCCAGGAGCTCTGCTGCAGGTCTGTTCTCTGGTCTGGTGCAGGCAGACTTTGGGAAGGATTCACCCTGGTGCCTTTTGTCTTCAGCCATGTGTCATTTTTGCTGCTGCTGTGTTTCAGCCTTTTGGAGAATAAAGGCTTTGGGCACAGTGAAACAATGTGTGATGTGAATAAATATGGGCTTAGGAGATTGTAAAAGTAATTATGTTTTTTACATTAGCCAGAACTTTTTGTTCATATTTGTTCAGTTTGTTGTCATATTGGAAGATGGCAAAGCCAGACTTGGATAAAAGGCAGTGGTGCTGTTAACTTCCCTTTCACTTTCAGTTACTCAGGTGGTGCAACAGCTTTTAACCTGCCCAGGAAGGTTTTTTCATTTGCTGCTATTTTCCAGGGAGTTCAGCTCCCCCTGAAACAATTTGTTTTGGTGCCTGAGTGAGAACTAAAGGCTTCTGGAAATTGGAACCTGAGCTTTGTGCAGCAAGCAGGTGCACCGTGACTGGGTCCTGGTGCAGGCAGGCAGAGGCAAAGCTGTGCTTTTATCCTGGAATATCCACGTGGGCTCCTCCAAGTGCCTCACCAGAGGGCTCATTTCCCCGTCCCCAGGGAACAAGCAGAACCTCGAACTGTGCAGGCAGCTGAGCCAGCCTTGCAGCCCTGCTCCCTTGCGCCAGGGTGAGCAGCAGGAGCAGGAAATTGCCCTTTTGATATCGGGGTGAAGTGAGTTGACTCCAGCTTGTAGGACAACAGGGAATTCACAGCACTGGGGGCTGAGAAGAGACAAACTGGACTATGAGCACGGAGTTTAGCATCAGTAAAATGTCTAGAGCTTACCTAACAATATTAAATTATCTAAAATATCCAGTAACTATTTCGAGGTTAAAGTCTACACGCCCATACAACAGCTAAATTATGTAATTTATTGTCTGGGATTATTTTTATAAGAAATAATCTTGTATAAAATAATCTATTTCTTTGCAGTTTGTGCCTATCTCAGAAGCTAAAGTCATTGGTAATGCTTGATTATTCTCTATACAGAGGCACTAGAAACAAGTCATACAAGAAAACTGCTAAGCACAAAAGGCCTATAATTCTGGTATTCCCAGATACTTTTAGTAAGTTTGCCTTAGCTGAGGTTTTAATTTAGCATTAACAAAGGATTTTGTGATGTTTTATATGCTGTAATCTAATATTCAGCCTGTGATTTCATTCAGAACTACTGTACATTTAAATCTCAGTTTGGAAAGTAGATACCGCAGGAGAATAGTCTTGGAAAAATCTAAATTATCAGTTACGAGCTGATCTGAAACTTACAGTATTGAAACATCTTTTGAAATATGCAGTAGAGAATCTTTAAAGAGATCATACAAAATTCATCAAAACCCACTTTTCAGAAGCAGCTACTTTTTCATCGCGGTTCTTTCTACATGTCACTAGTTGTAGTTCCAAATTTTTTCAGGCATTTACATATAAACAAAATTCTGTATATGCACACACACAGAGAGCTCATCTCTCACTGCGTTGTACACTGGGAAAGAGAAAGCAGCTGTGCTGCTCTTGAGGTTTGAAAGACTTGGTAACATTTCTAAACTCAGAGTCTCCGGAGTTTAGCGATTGTGCAGGAACCTATTTCTGCAATACCTCGTCAGTGTTTCAGCTGCAGGTGGGGCAAATACAGCAAAGAATTTTGCTAATGGCCATCCATACCTGAGAGGTACAAATGGACTTTTCTACCTTCCATATATTTTTAATATTTTTAACTCTTCCCTTGCTGGGACTCCTGTACAAGAGCAGGCTGCTCCTTCAGTCAAGCGCTTGAGCATCTGACCTTACCCGTGGTGCTCACAATTTTGGGGCATTTGTGCTTCTCCTTTGCTCATTCTTGTATTTACTGTGCCTCCGTCTTTCTCTAGAATTCACCAATCTCTACCCCACTTAGCAATTCACATCTGCTGAGACCATGTTACTCCTGTACATTGGCGCTTTAGCTGTGCATACGTAAGAAATCCAACATCTGCTTTAAAAAGAAGACCAGAGAGCGAAGTATGGTACAAAAATAATTTTTAAAGTCTCTCTCTTAAACGTCACTTTACAAATTATGTGCTAGTTATACATTTTTAGCTAACATAAAATATCAAAAGTTTTACTGTCCAGAACTTGACATTTAGGCACTTGTCCAGGAGACAGAGTGCCCAGATAGATATTAACTGAAATATCTATCAGAACTTAAACATCCTCAGCTAATTCATTATCTCAAGGTAACCTGTCCTGCAGCCACACTAAACACTTGCAGCCTGCCTTAAAGGTAAACAGGCAAGGAAAGTTTTGACCAGCCTCTTTTTTCCAAATCATGAAACTATTTTGACTCCCCTTTTTTCTCCCTGAGGCATTTAAATAACTATCCAGTTGGTATTTTATTTCACGTAATAAATTCCTTTCCACATGTAGATTTGTATTTCCTTGCACAGCATGTGATTTCTAGGTGAATCACATTTTGAGAGTACCATGTCTAGCTTAGAATTAAAGGAAGAGTTTCATCTTGGGTCAGTTCTGTGCAGTATCAAGCACAGGCATCTGATATTTAAAACTACCAACCTGGGAGGGAGATGCCCAAAAATTCCTGGTTTTTATCTTGGTTTGATAAAATCTCGGTGGATTCATTGGTGTTGGCCTTTTCCTGAGGCAATAAAGAGAGAGGGTGTTTTCAGACAGAGGGGCATATTAACACAAACATTCCGTGGATGCTGGAGAGAGTTGATTGTCCCCTTCCTGACTTGTGATTATTTTAGCACTGGCATCATTCTGAAGGACTGTAACATATTTTACTTTGTTAACCTTTCTTATTCCATTGGATTATTTGGCCGGAGTCAAGAGACTTAAGATGATGGTTTTTACTTCTATGATTTGCCAACCCTTAGAACTGGTGTGGTGCCAGGTTCACTCTGAGCTGTCACTGGGCAAGTGTGTTCCAGCTACATCCACCTGTTTGTGCTCTGCCTGCCAGGACAGTGATTGCTTGTCAATTTGGTATCTTTTCCATCATTAAATCCTTTTTTTTCCCTTTTTTCCCTTTTTTTTTTCCCTTTTTTTTTTTTTTTTTTTTTCAGGGGAGGAAGGTAATTAGCGTTGGTAGCTTCATAATTCTGTTTTATGGATTTTCAACAATATCAGGACAGACAGACTTTACACAATAGTTTGTTGAATTATCTTTTTCTGTGTGTTTTAGTGAACACATGGATATTTCAGGTGGTACTTGTAACTGTAAATCGGCAGATCACAGCTGAAGGCACTCTGTCTTTTGTTAACTGGCTAAAGCTGTTAAAGGTTATCAATTCCTGCCTTCAGTTTGTCCTAATCTATGCTATTGCTTAGCTCACACAAAAACATTTGATCACATGTAGAGGCCTTTTGTTGGTTTGTTTTGCCCAAACAATAGTGTTAACGGAAAGAAATAAAATCAAGAGCTGATCAAGACAATTTTATCTGTGACCTTTGTCATTAATGAATTCATATGAAGTGAGTTTGCTTGACTGTGTAAACCTGGGACAGAATAAACTCAATTAAATAAAAAGCTCCATCTAAGGCATATCAGCCTCCCACTGTGTCTCCTTTAGCACTGTGATTTGATGTGTGCCTTAGGACTAGTTTTGTTTGGATTTTCTATTCTGGAAAACTTGATGTCAAGTTAGCTTTCAGATTGTTGTGGATTATGTCTGTGCCCAGTTTCTAGGGAGTTTTGGTTGTCACAAGTACACTTAGCACTAGAAAGCAAAGGGATTGCACTTTCTGCAGGCTGTAGGTCTTGATAATGGGTAGAGTATGAATTCCCTGGCACAGTACAGCTCTGTGTGCTCTTTCATCACAGATGAAGTCAGGCTGCAGACAGGGCAGGGGCCTTTTCTTCTGCCTTCATATTATTAGTGCTGGGAGAGGGAAAAATGAGATGGGACTGAAGCAAGGAAATCATCTTAAAGTGAATTTTCAGTGTGCACAGGTTCTTCAAATGGACAGTTCTTTAACATACATTTCAATAGGTCAGAGTTACAGGAAATGGACAGTTAATTTCTTGTCCTAATTACAATTCTACAGAGATTTTCCTCTCTGCAGACTCTCCCAAGCTTCCCACTGTAGTCCCTTTCCAAGCAAGAAAGAGGGTTCAGTGAGGAGCATTGGGACTAAGCGANCTTGGCCTGCCTTGGAGCTGGCTGGGTAATTTGTGTTGGGCCAAGGAAAGAAACAAGGAAAGGAATTTCATGGGATATTTTTTTTTTATTAAGCTCTTCCTATGTTCATGATCCCTTTCTGCTGCCTTTCCATGGAGTTTGTCCCTCACTGCAGTTCCCAGTGCTGGAGGAGGTGCCTTGTGGATGGTGCCTGGGGGCTCAGCTTCTCGGGGAGTGACACAATCCTGAACACACCACTCTCCTCATCCCTCCCAAAAAACAGAGGGAGGCTTGGAAACGGGAAATCAGTGATGTACTGCAGCCATGGAGCCCCTGTGGTGTTAAAGCCAACCCCAGAGTGCCTCTGTAGGAACACCAAAGGGAAATGTGCCCCTGGCACAAGAAGCCAGAAGGCCCAGACAGGCTCCTAAGGTGTTTGGCTTGTCTGCTTTCAAGTGTAGGTGAGTGTTAAATTTTCATTGCCATGATACTGTTTTCAGCTAGAATGCTTTCTGAGCACATCCAAAAAGGACAGGCTGCCGTGATTGCAGGCCAGAATTGGTAGTTGGGATAGAGAAGGGAGGGCTAGAAAACTTACACCTGCTCAGAGCAATGGCATCCACCTTCTCATCTGAACNAAAGCCCAGTGAGAACTGGGGGGAACAGCACGTGCTACAAATGTGCCCAAAGGAGTATCAGGACGCATTAACTTTGGGCACTATTAATTTATTATATTTTGAAATAATAGTATAAAATAAACATAATTTCATCTTGCACATGAACTCTGAATTATG
>VYZR01055934.1:23703-34623 GCA_013400675.1 Oxylabes madagascariensis | reverse complement strand
CACTCCAGGATCAGTGGCTGAACTGGGGGAGATGCACAGAGCCGAGCTCCCAGCGCTGTTTGTCTGATCTCAGATTCAACTGCAGATCTTGTGCTTCAGTCTTGGAGCTTTTGCAAGGTATTTCAAAGGGCATCCCTCAGCAATTTGCTGGAGTAGCTATGATAAATGTGGGGAAGGACCTTTGTAGAACAAGGACTGGAAAAGTCTGATTGTGCCTAAAGTCTATTGCAGGATTTTAAAGTCAGAATTTCTTCACAATGTAATGTGTTGTTTGGGTTATTTCTGGCTGAAAACATTCAGTATATCCTGAGAAATTACTCAAAAATAAAAGGAAGGGTGTCATATGCTGACCAGTACTTTTGATTAATGTATATGAAATGAAAATACTAGGAATATTTAAATATATTAGATTTCTACAAAGATGGAGGCAAAAATTATCTATTATAATTCTAAGGATGTTCCTGCAATTAGTTATATTTGTCCATTCTAAATTTTGGAGATACTGTTAGAACCAGGTTATTTTCTCTAAAGAAGAAATACTATTCTGATCCATGGGAACTAATATTATTGATCATGGCATAAAAGGAAGAAGGATTTCACATCTGTAGAGTATTTTGTCTTCTGCAAATAAGAGCTTGTTTCAGCTTGCCTTTTGGGACCTTTGTTAAGATATTTTCCATTCTCTTTTTTTGAAAATACATATTGTTCTTGACTTCCTTCATGCATCACTATGCCTTTCCCTCTCTCCCTGAGAGCTGTGTTAAGACCAAGTCCCTTCTGATTACAAAAGAGATGAAGGAAAGCAAACAAGGCAGTCTCAAAAATACATAATGAGGTGGCCTGCAGAAGGGAAAACACAAATGTTCCAGCTTTACACCAAAAAAAATGAAACACAAAAACTGTGGCAAATACTGCATTTAGTGTGTGTAGTTTTCAGTTTCTTGACGGAGATGAGGAAATTTGTGTTATCTCAGTGGCACCAGTAAATTGCTGCAGCTTTGTTCCTCTGACTCAGAGGAGCCAGCCCTGGCTCTTCCCTGGGCTCTCTGGATTTGGGTGATTTGCATTACCACAGTGGCCCAGGCCATTGGGCTGTGACAGCAAATCTGGTCTCTCAGATCTCTGACGTCAGAATGAATCTGGCATCATCTCGCTTATGTGAGGTTGTCCTGCTACAGCTGAAATCAGAAGCTGCTTCTTGCTTGCATATTGATTGGCTTTCATTGGTATTGAGTGTACAGAGCTCTCTGTATGGCTCGTGCTGCTTTAGGGGAACAATAAATATTAACACGAAGCTGTATATTTTAATGAACATAGCTTGTCTGTTACAGATTCTGAAATACTGCTAAATCAAAAACTACAGCACTTAGATTTTAAAAAGTTAAATAAATTTCACTCAAACAGGTTCTGTGCTCAGAAGTGCAACTTGTCTCCTGGTTAGAGCCTGGGTGCTCCTGAGCCACCTCAGCACACCCAGCTGCTCATCCCTGCTCTGTGCCCTGTCCTTCCCTCCCATCTCTTCTCTTATTCCTGTGCTCAGGTCAGGGGCACAGGTCACTGCGCCAGCGCTGCTGAGCCCTTCTGGGGAGAAGCTGTGGCTTTAATTTGCACTCTGTGTGTCCCACCTCTGCCATGCCAGGAAGATTTTTCCCTCTTAACAGCTGGTGGCAGGGAACAGAGTTCCACTGTCTGCAACATCAGGCATTTGTTTGCTGCTGCTTTTCACTAGGTTGTGTCAAAATCCTTGGAATGACAGAGAGATGGGAATGCTGAGCTCTAGCAGCTCCTCGTGTAGTAAACCCAGAGCTGGGTGGGAGGGTGGAGTAGGGACCCCAGACTACACAGCCTCAGGTGGCTAAAGCTCTCTGCAAGCGTCTGAGTCCTCACCAGAACTGTGGGGCTGTGTTGGGACTGACAGTGAAATTCTTATTCCTGATGATGCCTTAGGATTTTAGCTTTTATATTTTTCAAGTATTTGTAATTCTGTAATTCTTTAATGTATAACTCTGAACTCCCTATACAGTGTTAGCTACTGCTGTCCCATTTTGGTCAGACACAATAATTCCTCTCTGGGCCTGGGATTCAAGGACACCCCACTGTCTCAGGCCCCGAGAAATGTAAACAAAAGTGAGTTGAGGGGAGCAAACTTGGGGTAAATGTTTTTAAATGTTTTAAAATGCATTACCTGAAGCTGTAATTGGAAGATTAACCCCCCAATATGCAAAGGGACCAAACTTACAAAAATGTGAAAACCCATGACCTGAANGGGGGTATATGACTTCATTACCTGAAGCTGTAATTGGGGGATTAACCCCTGATATGCTAATAGACCAAATTATATCTGTCTGAAAAACTCGTGACCGTCATCCATTTTGGGGAGGCTTCGTCTGCCTGAAATGTACCTGAAGGCCTTTCAATAAATATAACCACTTTTTATTCCCTTAATTTTGTCTGGCCTCTGTTTTTAACTATCCCCAAGAGGCATCACTTAAGACAGGGAAATGGATTCCTGTCGCTGGTCGTACCAGAGCCCACACATCTACAGAACACAATGGAAATTTCCCGTCTTTGAGAACTGGGACAGAAAATTCTGATACTTTGAGGTAATGCATGTGAAGTTTGACACAGAAAACACACTCGAGTTATAAATGGAAATGAAGATCCTTAGCCATGGTAAATAGTCTCTGGAGTTATCTCAAACCTAGAAATAGATGCCTTTAATTTTATATCACTAAGTAACTCATGACTCATGCTCCTTTTGATAATTGTTGAGGATCTCTGTAATTCCTGATTCCTCTGACAGAAAAAAGTTGAAGACCAGATGGGACTGATGAAAGCCATCCTCCAAATTCCGGAGTATAATTCAGCAATTGGAGCTAAATGTTGATAATCCATAGGTGGTTTGTGTCAAATGAAAAACAATCATTTTGTCATATATGTCTTTGCAGGGTAACACTGAAATTAATCCATTGGCACTCTGTATTTTTTTAAAATCTGAAAGTGGATGAAGGTGATATGAAAGGCTAACAGGACAGATAACAGAATTTCCTGTAGATGCCCTTAATAATTTTGAGTAAGAGAAGACTTTTGAATCCCTGTTCTGATTACCATTATCTTCTCTATTCCCTCAGTGTGGAATGGAGCAGGATCAGTCCAACCCCAAATCTTGGTAGCTCTAAGGATCCTCAGGGCACTTCTTCTACTGTCCAACTGTATATTTCACCTTCTCATGCTAGTGTGGTTTAGCATTCTCCCCAAAATATACAGGATTTAACCTTTTCTCCACCTCAAGAAAATCCCCACTTTTTTTGTACTTGAAGAAATCTGAAAAAAAAAGCACAAATAAAGGGCAGCTAGACAAAGAATCATAGAATAGTTTGGGTTGAAAGGGACCTTTAAAGGTCTTGAGTTCATCCACCAGCATTGAACAAGGACATTTTAAATTAGACCAAGTTGTTCAGAGCCCTGGCTTGAATTCTTTCAGGGATGGGGCATCCATCATTTTTCTGAGTAACTTGTTCTCCTGTCTTACCAGCCTTATTGTAAAAATGTCTTCTTTGTATCTAGTCTAAATCTACCCTCCCTTAAGTTAAAAACTTTCCTTTCTCCTGTTGCAGCAGGCCCTGCTGAGAAGTTTCTTGTGCCAGGACCCTGCTGTAAGGCGTCTCCAGAGCCTTCTGCTCTCCAGACTGAACCACCCCAGCCTTTCCCCATAGAGAGGTGCTCCAGCCCTCCAGCGTTTCTGTCCCTGCTCCAAAAGGTCCCTGTGGATCCCACGCTGAGGGCTCCACAGCTGGATGCAGGCTTCGTCCAGGACAGTAATAACGTCTAGAAGAAAGTCTTCTGCACACACTGCCTTTTGTGCTTTATTCTGACTTGTTGCCAAAATTTACCTGTTTTTTGATATAAGGGAGTTTCAGAATGAGGAAGGGGTATTTCATGGCAGGGAGTGAATGAAAGAATATGAGAAATAAAGCTTGAGCTTGAGGCCCAGGAAACCCCTCGATGAACATCCCGATGGACACCAGGAGAGGGCACAGAACAAGAGAGCAGGAGTGAACCTGGCTCTCAGTGTCTTACAGCGCTCAAATTCTGTATTCTGCCAGCTTTGGTACATTTATGGCATGACATGAGTAGCAAGGTGTTTATTGAGACAGTGGTTGTCAGAGGAGGAGCTGGTTTGGAGCTGAGGCCCCACAAGAAAAGACTGCTCTTGCTGTGGCTTTGTCCCCAGCTTCCCCTGGGACAGCTGCCTTTGCTTGGATCAATTCACCACTTCCAGAGTGTGGTTTTCTACCTGGCAAGATGTCAGGCAAGACTGGAGGATCTGTGGCTGGTGTGTTCACAAAGGTTTCAATGCTCTCATTAGAAGGCAGATAACTGTTCAAAACTCCTCAGTATTTTACTGGAAATGTTTGCTTGTTCCGGGAGCCTCCGGAGCAGTCCTTTCTGCAGCTAATGACTATAAGGATGCTTCTTGGTAGCAGTACTGTCTTCTCTTCCTTCCCTACTACCCTCCCCAGTCTGAAGCACAATCAATTAACTACTAATTTGGAAGTGCTCTCTGGCTGTGTATGTTTTCCAAGTCAGTGTAAAACAACTTATCCAAACCAATATGGAAAATGAAAGGTTCACTGGGAAAACATTTAAAAGCTTTCCAATGTCTCTGCTTACTGAATTGATAGAAATTGGGGGTTTTATGCCAAACATCAGCACGAAAGGTATTATGTTCATAACATACCTTCTCAAATAGCTAGTAAACTTCCAGAGGTATCCAGAGCAATTATACCTGCTTAGAAAAATACAAGTGATGAAAAACTAGAAGAAAGTATAGATAGAAAGGGAGCCTGGCCTTACTAAGGTATCTCTGATTATCCTTTCCACATGTGGGAATTCATATGAATTAAGGATGCCATCAGTAGGATCACTTCATCCTCTTGGGCTCACTTTGTGTCCTCTAATCTTTTCTCAAATGGTTCTCAGCCAAGATATCAACACACATCAGCTTTGAACAGGTCATTGGTGCAATTTTACCTTTTAAGGGTATCAAAGACCAATTAATAATGAATAGGCTGAAGTCAAGAAGTATCTCGAGTCTTCCTAACTTTCAAAAATCTCTCTCCTTCCTCACTCGCCTCTCTGTGCTTAGTGCTTCAAACTGACAATGACAGGAATTGAAAGAACTCGAACCTTGCTGTTATCATAGCATTCCAAGCCTGACTTAAATGGTTTTACTGTGTTTCTTGCTGAGTTAGGCTCTCTTGAAAGAATTAGGGTAGTGTTCTTAGGTAGTGTCAAATCAATACCAATAACCTGTAGAGCGCTTGAGCTCGTGCAGGCTATGACAAAATCTGTTTTATTCTTGGTGACTTGTTCTTAACAATCCATAGTTCATAAAGAATGAATCCTGAGCACACAGAATTTTTCACAGGTAGGAACTACTCATTCTATGTTTTAGAGTGGTTAGATGTTCCCATATAGCTCTGGATGTTAGAGTATCTACAGAAAGTGATTGCATTTTAAGTTTAGCTGTGGTTGTTCCTTTCAAGTCACTTTATCACAGAGCACTTCCTACAGCAAAGTCATGGGTCCACTGGTGATAAAACTGCTAAGGTTGGCTGTGGGTAGTGTCAGCTGAATATGCTGGGAGAAAAAAATTACTGAGGAAAAAAATTAATGGTATTCCAAAACTCAGTGTAAGTGGGGCCCTGTTCATTTAAAAAAGAATTTAGGTGACAAAACTTACCTGTAATATGTATGATTGTATCAAAATAAATCATAACAACGCCTATTTGAGCGATCTTACAAATATCTCCATGGTGTTTCTCCAGCTTCAGAAAGTCTGCAGGCAGATCGTTGTGAGGGTGACTAGAAGCTGGAGGATTATTTTTGTAGAAGTGTCTGTTCTCAGTGCAGTTACTCTGGGTGTGTGCTACTGTTCCGTACTGGGGTAGTGGCACTTCCTTTGACACCTGGGTAGGAAAGGTGTCGTCATTTGTGGGTGCTTTACTGTGTAAACAGTAGAAAAGGTTTGTTTTTGCAATAAAGATGGCATTTATATGCAATTCTGACCCTGGAATCTTTGATGTGTGCAGCGTTTTGTGAGACCCTCCTCGCTGGTTGTGATCAGATCCTGCCTGTGGTAGGGTTCATCAGCCTCTTTGTTCTTCCCATCTTCGGGCAATTCTTCCGAATGGATGAAACTGACCATCTTTTATCTTTGCAGCGCTGCCCTTTCTGGTACACCAAGGTTTAGTGAGAGCATTGTGCTCTTACACATCTCCATAGAAACAAATTCTCCCAGCCAGGACTCGTGGATGAGGATGTTAAAGGCAGCTCACACTTCTGCCACAGTGTGTGCTGGGGTTATGGAGCAGTCACTCATGTTAATATCCATCTCTCTGAGGCCAAGGACTGTGCTTAAATCTCTGCCTTCATCCTGCCTGAAATCTGTTCCTGCTGCCGTGTCCCCCTACTACTGATATCATAACATGGAGAATAACCAAAAGAAGATGCTCACAGAAGTGCGAGTTATAAGCAATGCATGAAATCATGATTTTGACCCCGATGAGATGCAAAATCTCTAGGTTTTGAATGAAAGAACAATCAAGGCTTCAGAGGTAAACAAAGTAACTTGAAATATAGTTCCATCAAGTGCAGGTTTTGTCAGACTGATTAAATAAATTCATAAGATAGCTGACCTCTTAAACAAGGGGATTACAATGAACTTGATGTGTCTAAATTTAAGCAAAGTATTTGACATAGTTCCTCAAGGCAAATTATTCTTAAGGACAGAGAAAATGGGATTAATTAAAAACTATGAGGTGGATTAAAAGGTTGCTCAAGTAGAAGCTTGGGTGAATTCTATGGAAGGGAAAGTTCCTGGAATGAAGTTTCCAGTGCTGCTTCTCAAGGTTTGGTCTGGAGAGCAACCCTGTCAAATATTTCAATTAGCGACCTTGTTAGAGGAACAAAGTGGGTACAATTTTAAAATCTGTATCTGACACAAAGTCAGAAAGCGTTACCAATTTTGGAAGAGGACTGGGTCATAATTTAGGAAGGATCAGATAGCCTTAAGAGAGTAATTCTTTCTGAATTATGATGCGGTCTTCCTCTGGGACTGGCAATACTTTCTCGTTTTGTCATCCACAAATTTTATATGGCCTTGTAGACTTGACAAATGGGAACGGAATGAAGTTTAATTGCACAAAGTCAAACACAGAGACTAATTACAGTAACTTTTGCTATGAGATGGAACCTCATCGTTTGGAGTTGGCTATTTTCTAGTTTGTTGTATGCTGGAGAGGGAAGGTGAGACTGTAGGACTGGTTACACGTGCTGTGCTGGGGGTCTGGAGTGGATAAAGTGAATTTTCATCTAATCCTTTGCACCAGCATTGGTGAAGGACTATCATGCAAAAAATGACTATGAAGTTGTTTCTGTGATGGCCAATGGCTGCTCTTCCTTGGCTGGGGTGGAACTGGGGTGGTTCCTTCAAAGAGTGCCTTATTCTGAGTTTTCTGTTTAGGAAGAAGAAAGAAGTTGCAGCTCAATTATATTGTGACTCAGACTCATAATAACTGTAACATCATAAATTATTTCAACTTTCCTTTCAAGAGATGATGTTCTTGTGGTCTTTTATGATCTACATATCCATCTTAGGCCCTTCCCTCCAAGAGAATTGAGGAGCTGGAGCGTGTCCTGAGCAGGGCAGCAAAGCTGGGAAAGGGACTGGAGCACAAATCCTACTGGGAGCAGCTGAGGGAGCTGGGAAAGGGGCTCAGCCTGGAGGAAAGCAGGCTCAGGGGGAACCTTCTGGCTCTGCACAGAGAGAGTGGCGTAGGGGATGGGGCAGCCAGCTGAGGGTCAGGCTCTACTCCCAGATAGCAAGTGGTAGGACCAGAGGAAACAGCTCTGGTTTAGGCTAAATATTAGGAAAAACATCACAGAAAGGTGGCCAGGCCTTGGAAGAGGTTGCTGAAGTGGTGGAGCCTCCATCCCTGGAGGGATTTAAAAGAGGTGTAATTGTGCCACGGAGGGAGATGATTTAGTGGCAGACTTGGCAGTTGTGGAAATGGTTGGACTCCATGATCTTGGAGGTTTTTTCCAACCTTAATGATTCTATGATTTCTTATACTTGGTGTAATTCTGAAGGGATGAAATCTATTAATTTGGGAGTACTTGAGGTGACGTGAAATCACTTTTGAAGATGAAGCACATGATGAGTCCATCAGTCATTTGTTGTTTCTCAGGCCATAACATATGACATATTGCTTAGAATACTCTAAAAACTGCTATTGGTGTGATGGGTTTTTTTGTCTGCCTGCTGTATTGTCATAGATATCTAAAAGCCAATTATTTATAGCCTATAAAAATTCTGTGCTGATGTTTATTTTTCTGGATTATGAAGTTACAGTGAGGCGCAGACATTGACCAACAGCAGGTCGGGGAAGGGTTGAGCCTGGAGGTCAAATTGCAATGAAGTTTTCCAGTAATTTGCCTGACAAATACCAAATACTATTGAATTCTATTGACAGTATACAGTATGTAGAAAGGAACCAGTGTCTATATAATCCTCACAAAATTCTCATTGAATTCTAAGTTTACTGCCAGACACTGAATATTCCAAGAACCCTGATAAAGCCAGGAAGTTGGACACTGAGGAATTACACGATGCCTTACCTGAGTGAAATCTGAGTGTATATAAACTGAGGTGTGTCTAAAGGTAAAAATGTGATCAGATACATAGTTTTTCATGTGACTTGATACCAGAAATCCTGCCTTGCTTTCATTCTGTGTTCCAAATAATAGAACTGCTCAGGATCCTCCAAAAGAATTCTTACAAGCAAAAAAAAAAAAAAGAAAAGAAAAAAGCTAACCTGCAAATTTTCCAGAATATGGTCACAGAAATGACAAGACCATGTTTTATTTGACCTTTAAAGGAAAACCTCCCAAAACCCAAAGAAAATTTCAGATATGGAGAACTTGACCTTTCAGAACACACTGGAAATCAGAATATCAGAAGGAAAATGGCTGAGGAAGCTTTGCCAGAGTTATCTCAAACGTTTCTAGTGGTCAATACAGGCCAGTAGCACTGCTGTGAACATTGTGGTGGGCACTGCTAACTGTTCACATAAAGGTTTTTATAAGATCCTAAATTAGACCATTATCTGAATGTGTATATTAAGAAGTAGGTATTCAGTAGGGTATAGTGCATTTCTACATCATAAATTTTTATCCATCACATCTTCGTGCCCAGTGCTAACAAATGTAAGATTTCTCAGAGTTTTTTGAGATGCTCAGTCAGATTATGGTCGGGTAAATCATTCACACAAGTGATTCCACAGACCTAAACAGAGCTATTTCAGTCAGAAGCTCCTCATTGGGGTTAATAACATGATCACAATAGAGCTCATCAATTACAAGGGTTTTGGTATTGCTGGGGTAGGTAATTCAAATTGGAAATGCAGATTTTAATAGTGAGGATCACTGGAAGTATTCAGAAGTGAAGGACATTTTGGATTTTTTTCTTCAAAAGAACAGAGAAAGTAGGAGATTGTGTTGATGCCTTCTAGAAATTATTATGGAATAATGATGGCTTTGAATATCTCTGCTAGATAACAGCCATGAAATTTCTGAGGCTTTGAGAAGCTGAAACTATGCCTTTATTTTCTAACTTACGATTCTGTGTTTCTTTATTTCTTTGTTTCTATATCTCTCTAGGAGATAAAAATAAAATTACTATGTTATTGAAGTAGTATATCAAATGGGGGAGCATTTTGAAATATATAATAATTTCTTTGACTCTTATGGTCCAGAAGGAATTAAATAATAAATAACAATACAGAGATAATCAGAGTTTGGAGCTAAAATAGATTCAACTTACTTCACTTCTGAGTGTGGCTAATACAATCTAATATACTACTCAGGTGAAAAATCTATTCCATAGGAATGAGGCTCTGCATTTGAAGTGTGAAGGTAGGTGCATGACCTGCTGGGTTAGCTCTCTGCTTTTTGAGACAATCACAGATAATACCAAAATTAAAATCTTGCTATTGCTGCGGTTGAAGTCTTTCCTCCAGTAGATACCTCCTGCCTTGTACTCTTAGCCAGTGACCTTGTCAGGCTGATTTTTATATAAAGCTCAGGTTATTCTTGGTGCTGATTTCCTGCAGTCTGAGTTGATTCACCATACAGCCCCTGTGGAGGCTCTTTGCATGCAGGGCTTCCTCTGAAGTTCAAGAGTTTTGAAACCAGACAGAGTTTGGAGTGCCTACAGTCTCAGTGATTTATCATATTTAACTATAACTAAAGCTGCAACCTATTAGAATAAACAGTAACAGGTGTTGGAGAGAAGTCTTTGTTCCAGTTCTGAATGTAAAAATAGAATATTTCCTTTGGCATAACTAAAAGCAAACTCGTGACTGACTATTTCAGATCTAAGTATCAGCAATGAAATAGTGAAGTATTATTTATGTGTAAGATGCAAAGCATTTAAACATGACTTTCTGTAAGGATGCTTGTGAAAAACGCCAATCACTTGTTTAAAAATTTTAAAACTTTAATAGCAATAAAATAGTTATAAAAATAGTAATAAAATTTAGGACAATAAAAGACAATAAAAACCAAAGAATTACAGACGTCTGGATGCTATTGGGAGCTAATCTCCCACAAGAGCATGCTTTCGAACAGAGGTTTCATACTTTAAAAGCAAAAGCCTGTTGCATATTCATATATCTCATAAATTCCTTGCAAACTAGGATTCTCTGATTTTTGTCATCTGTTTTCTCTTAATCCTGGTGGCTCCTTAAAGACGGGAGAGGAGGTGGACTGATGTTTGTCTTTTCCGATAAGGGGCAGTAACTCTTGCTGTTATCTCTGTGTGAAGAATTTTCTTGGTTATCTTATCCATTCCTTGTG
>VYZR01055932.1:0-18844 GCA_013400675.1 Oxylabes madagascariensis | reverse complement strand
GCAACACTGATGCACTATTCTTCACAGCTCAGAAATCAGGCATTAAAAGACACATGTAAGAAAGCTTTTTCCAGATGATAGCCCTTACATCTGTTGGCCATCTTGTTCTTTCAAGTGAAAAAGATATGAAGGAAAAGAAGCTACTGGGGAGACTAAATGTAATTTTAATAAAAAACAAACTGCTATTTTATATTATGATTTCAGATGATTATAATATGACACAAAATGATGAATGGCAGATTCATGATGAATCTGCCTCTTTTTCCCATAAAGATACTGAAAGTGAAAAGAAATTAATCTAAACCAGACTACTGCTAACTGGACCCAAACCACTCCAAGCATATCTGACATTAAACACAGAATAGGTGATAGCCCCCTCTTCCTAGACATCCTCATTCATATTCCACACACAAGCTTTTTCTACCCTCTCCAAAGACATGGAGTCAGCATAGAATGAAATTCTTGTCTTCAGAACTCATGCATTTGTTGAAAAGATACAAGACAATCTCATCTTTCACATAGTCAACTACAAACTCCTACATACTCCAACTTGAACTTGTTGCTCAAAGGACTTGGTTAAAAAGACGGAGTGAGAGGGTGCAGAAAAGCTACAACCAATTATCATTTGATCATGGAAGGCCTGGAAAGGGGAAAATACATTTTTAGTCCACTTTGACATATACATTAAAGACATAATTTTGGTGACAGGATGAAAAATCTAAACAAAGATTAACCTGAAATGGACTATGCAAATGGAGTTCTTGTAATGCAGCAATGCGTGAAAACCGGATCTGAACTTACGCTTTGGAAATACAGATCTGAAAGCAGATGCATGTGTGATGGCACAAGACTGTTTTTATCTCAATTACTAAAAATGCTGCACTGAGGGAAGAGGAGGGGCATGCTCAGACAGCTGCAAACAGATGTGAAGAAGCAGCCCTTTCTCACTCACAGGGTGACCTGGGTGCTCAGGAAGACTGCCTGACCAGTGAATGAAGAAACATGGGAACTCAGACTGCTCCAGTGAAAGGAAATTTGCACAAATAAGGATATCCACAAAGCAATGATTCCTTTCTGTCAGCTTCACTGCATTGCTGCTGAGGTGAGATCATTAAAACTGAAAGGCTAACAGGATTTACCAGCACTCTAAGCAGCTTTCAGAGTTGTTCTCTAGCTATCTCCGTTATTTAAATTAATTAATCTCCATTTTATATTGATTGTCATTTTAATTGATTGTTCTTTTATTTGTTTAGCTTAACCCCTGATATGAAAGACATTTAAGAAGGCTGGCCCAAATGAGATATATGCAGGCTGGTGTTAGGCTCCTCTGTAACCCAGTTCATCGCTTAGAAGAAAAGGGCGCTGCTACCTGGAATACAGGATGATAAACAGCCAGTGACTATGGAGCATTTCTTGGGAGGATCACTGCCAGGCTGACAGCTTCAGACATGCATGGATTCATGTATGGGAATATAATTATGCTTGTTTCCTCCACAGATGTGGAGGAAAAGACAAAAATCCTTCAAAATGGTGTGCAGTGGGCTGAATATTCAAATACCTGCGATTTGAAATGTTTTAATTTTTTTTTACTCTATCTAGGTATTACCAATTCTAGTAAAATATAAGGATCCCATAGGACCTGTGAAAATAAAGAAAAAGGTCTTGATCAAAAGCCAAGAATAAAGGAATGGGAGCAGGGCAAAGACGGCAATGAGACAGAAGTCCAATGGGAAGGTTACATACATCAGCAGTCCAGCCATGGCCCAGTATTTTACCAACTTTAAAAAGGACAGTTTTCAGCAGGAATTGTGGAAAAAATAGAGCAGCTTTCCTGTATGTGTGAAACTAAATGCAAGGTTGAGTTCACACATGGGAAAAGGCAGCCTTGAAATATAAAAAGTGAAATGGACAAGATCATGGCAGCTGGAATTAGATGAGATTTGGAAGGGAAATACAGAAGAATGGATGAGATGGATGGCCCAAGTGTTTATTTATGATATAAATGCTCCTCATTTGAGATGGATGAAAAAAAGGCCAAACATGAACTAACAAAACAATTGCTTGTTTCTTTGGTTAACAATTTCCACTTTCCAAATCTTCATAGCACTTCCAGTTTGCTCTGCGTTCAGCGAAATTCAGAATGCACATCATTCGCTTGTTATTTCCTCAGCTTATATTTTTCCTTCCACAGGTCTATGCAAAGCTAATTTGCCTTTTACTTATGGATTCTGAGCAGTTTGTGGGCACTGCATTCACGCTGCCTGCTCTGCTGCAGGAGCAGCTATCACCAAAACATCCCTGACACTGCCTGCAAGACACATTAGCAAGCAGATTTATATCTGCTTGTGATTCCTGTGTGGTTTTTTTCAGTTCTACTATATGTGTTCCACGTGTGACAATTTTAACACAATGTTTTCAGCATTGTTTTCTCTGGATCATATCTATATCATGCAGGCAAAGCCTGTGTTTATTCCCACCGATAATTTACTGCTGCTCTCAGCATCGAGCACTCGATGCACAGAGACATGGACCTGGGAGCAAATGTGTCAGCAACACCCCTTCTCCTGGATTCCCCTTCTGCTCTCCAGTTGAAGGCACTCCTGAACCGGCAGACAGGGGCATTCATGCTGGTGGGCAGTGGCAGATGGGCAGCAGAAGAGCAGTGCCACCCCCTCACCCACTCCTGCTTCCCCAGGCGCTGCTCGGAGCGCAGGGACCACCGCTCTGCCCAAGGCTCGGGAACAGGGAGCTCCCTGTTCCTGCACACCGGCAACATGGCCAGGGCTCACCCTGTCCTTACGTGGCAGTAAGGTCAGGTGGCATCCTGTCGCTGTGGGGCTTTCCTGGGCAGGGAGGAAGGTGTGGGCTGGCTCCCTCTGGTCAGCATCAGGTTTACATGACGTGAATGCACATATGCCCTCACTGCTGCTTTGCTTCCTGCTTTTAAACAGCAGTTGTTCCCACCAACCTGTCTCTTTGAGAATGAGTCAAATTTTTCAAANTCTCCAGTTGAAGGCACTCCTGAACCGGCAGACAGGGGCATTCATGCTGGTGGGCAGTGGCAGATGGGCAGCAGAAGAGCAGTGCCACCCCCTCACCCACTCCTGCTTCCCCAGGCGCTGCTCGGAGCGCAGGGACCACCGCTCTGCCCAAGGCTCGGGAACAGGGAGCTCCCTGTTCCTGCACACCGGCAACATGGCCAGGGCTCACCCTGTCCTTACGTGGCAGTAAGGTCAGGTGGCATCCTGTCGCTGTGGGGCTTTCCTGGGCAGGGAGGAAGGTGTGGGCTGGCTCCCTCTGGTCAGCATCAGGTTTACATGACGTGAATGCACATATGCCCTCACTGCTGCTTTGCTTCCTGCTTTTAAACAGCAGTTGTTCCCACCAACCTGTCTCTTTGAGAATGAGTCAAATTTTTCAAAAAAAAAATAGATTTGGAGGCTATCTAGTGGCTTCTGTGAAATAGATTAAAAAGAAAAAACATCCAGTTCTGGAGGATTCAGGTTTTTGCTGATGGTTCCCATGACATAAATCCAGTTCATGGTTTGGGCAGCACAGCCCACAGTTAAATTTGACCTACAAAAACAAATGTAGCCCAGACTGTATATGAAATAAATACTATAGGAGAAATAGTATACCATTTGAAAGATGACTGGGAATTGTGCTGCTTGAAGCACTGGTTACAGTAATTCCAGGGATCACAAAAGCAAGTCTACTTTACGATTAATTAGAAAAAGAGAAGAAAAAAAATTTAGTGAGAGGAAAAAAAAAAATAAAAAGGTCAAATATGCTGACTGCGATGCTTTGGAAGATACAATCAGGTGCCTCCAGGGAAATGCAGAGCTCTCCTAATGATAAACCAGTGAGATCGACACCAGGAGGTACCAGGTATGAGATCCTACATAGAATGTAAGTTACTGAATGAATAAAGAAATACACCCTTAGTGGTTCTCAGAAATAAGCACTCAAATTATTTGATACAAGCTGGTGAGGCAGGCACAAAAGGAACAGTGCCATCACACAGAACCATGGTAAATGAGGGCCAAAGGGCAGCAGAGATACTCAAACTCTGCCACATGTTGCTGTGAGTCAGGAATTGGGTGCAAGGCTGCAGTACCCCATTAAAGCAAGGTGGCAGCCACAGAGAGATGAAGCCTCCCAACAAAGAAGGGTAAAATGTTTCCAGCTCTGAAGTCACACCCCTGAAAGCACCTTCCACCTTGAGCATTTAAGTACATACACCACACTGTTTCCCACACACTTCCAAAACAGATGGATAGTTAAGTCCCAGTCAGGAACACTGAGAGCAGGCCAGCCTGATTACAAAGGCCCTCTGCAGCTGCCACTGTGCTGGAGTGTCTCTCCAGGAGACAGCTGCTAAGGGCAATTACCCATGATCAGACCATGTAACCAATGTGGTCCACTCAAGGGATAATGGCTCTCAACTCCAAGCCAAACATACAGAGCCTGCCATGAGATGCTTCTTCTGTGTGGTCCCCTCCACAGCTTTGAGGAGGAGGAAAGCAGAGACAAAAGGAAAAACAGAGCACAACATCCACGTCCCTAAATGCTGTGTCTTCATGGGATGTTATGAACTCACCCTCCTTCTGTTTTGTTNATGTTTATCTGGGATTGTCCCACTTCAGCCCTCAAAATATATCACAGATTTTAATTCTATCAACTTTCTTGATTTACTGGGTTTTTTTACATATCTATTGTCAGCCACTGTTTGACTTTAATAAAGATTTACTGACTAAATACAACAAGTTTCATGCCTACATTTCTGGAGACGCAATGATGGAAAATATGAGCTTCTGCATTTGTTTCTTGGATATCCAACAGAAAATGTTTATATTTTCAATTTCTTTTCCCCTCCACATTTTCAAACAAAATAGGAAAGCAATCTCTAATTGTTATTTCTTTATATATTTGCTCAACTACGAATTTACTTGGCCTTTCTTACAGTAAATATCACTTGCTTACATGTGAGAATTACTCATTGCTGCTGAGCAGGTAATAAAATCAGAGAATAAAATGGCAGCAGCGGACAGGAGTCAGCATGTTCCTGCATTTGGTGAACCACATTCCTTCTTGATACAAGTTCACAGAAGAGAAATGTGTGCTTTCACCAGGTAAGTATGTGGCCTTGACCTTAACTCTTCTATTAAGTTAACAGAAACAGAGTGAAATTCTCAGGTCAAGCAGTAGGTTGCAAACCACACAGAAAGTGCTGACAGCGCTATTTCACCTGTGCCTCAATATTTTTCAAGTGACTGATTTTGAAAATAAATTGCTAACAATGCAACTGCAGGACTATCATGTTTGTTTATTTTCCCATCAGTGACTGAGAAGCTGTAAATAGGTGTGACAGCTGCTGCATCCCCTCTGTTGTCACCACTCTGCTGCTCCTGTGAGACAGGCAATGAACAGGATGACTACTAGGACTGACAGGAGCATAGTATGATCCCGAGGCAAAGAGTTGTACATGAGCTCTATTACTCCAAAACGGATGTCAGGGTTTCTGTCAAAATCAGCACGCACAAAGATGCTGCTTATTTTTGGGGAAGAGCACACCCTGTTCTGCTTATTGGCCAAGCTTTACTGAAATGGTCCAGAGTCTGAAAGTCACAGTTTTCCAAACTTCTGTAGGATCACCTGCCAGATTCATTTTGAAGGAAACGACACCATAGTTTGGAAAAAACAAACAACAAAACAAAACAAAATAAAAGTCAGAGCTTGATAGTCATGAATCCAGTACCAAAAGACAGGCTATAAGCTTCAACATATAACTTCATCAAGGTCTGGAGGAACTTGAGGGATGCTCTGTGCGTTACCTGCTGGGCCACCTGACTGCACACGTGGAGTAAGAAGGATTTGCTGCTTTGCCTCTGCAACCAATGGTCACTTTAAGCTTCCACACTAAAGAGCACCAGGCTGGGAATAACTGTTCACTAAGACCCTTATCTCCTCTGTGCCTCATGGGACAGTCTGGTTCTTCTCTGTATCCTTCAATTTCAGCCAAAACTTTACATTCTTCATGAAAAGTTTTGAGGTTTATGAGAATGAAAATCACATCAGAGGTTGAACTCAGTAAGTTGTAGGGCACTGCTGGATGCAGCAGTTGGACAACAACTCTGAAATACAATGAGCAACAGACAAAGCTGTATTGTCTGTCTCTGGTTGCCACTCTATGTGTGCTTGCCCATGCTGGCCCAGTCTATGGTCCCTCACCTCCCTGGTCATGCCACGGTCCTGCGGGACAGAGCAGAGGCACCACAGATCATCACAGTGTTGGGGTGCAAGGTCCCAGTCACGTCTCACACAAATTTATCATCAGGCTTTTATTTAGTCATCAGGCTATACCTGATGACTGCTTATATTGTAGTGTCCTTGAGATCTCTACAGTAGTTACAGTAGTTACAGGGATGCACCACCCATATCCTAAATGTTACATATTTCTGTAAAAAAAGATATCATGGATGTGGTGGAGTCCAGTTGAATTACCATCATAACCTATGGCAAATAACCTATGTCAAAGTATTGAATTTTTTTTTAATTATTAAAAAATCTAACACTAAGAAATTATAGAATCTGTCTGCATTAATGAACTTACATCCTTGATTCAGCAAGGCTAAACTTAAGAGTGTAAAACTATGTGATTAATTTTCTAACAGCAAAGATCAGATGGGAAAACAAGAACAACTGTCATTACAGAAGAGACTCTCCTCTTTATTGTTCTCTAGGACTGAGTTTTAAGATTTTTAGTAACAGTTGACTTTGCCATTACTAAAGCCAACAGTTACAGAAATAATGAGCTGGCTCCTGGGAGCTGGCCAGCATTCTCCACACCAATTCAAATCAGACCATGCTGTGTCCTCAAGGCAGACAGCAGAGTATGGCCAAACCTACCTGTGCTTCCTCTTCCCATTTCCCTTCACTTGTCAGCATGACCCATAGCATATGCTGGCACCTGAAGGCTTTAAGGCACAGCAGGGGATTGTTATCACGGCAGCCCAGACTGCAGCTTCTGCCTTCTCTATGCTCTCCCTTCTGCCAGACGTACTGTGCAGACCAGAGGTCAGGAGACAAATATTTTAGAGGCAGCAATGTTTATTTAGTCATCCAAACACCCACCTTTAAAGCGCTGTTAAGAGTATTATGTACACTAAAGTGATAAGCAAGATATGTACCATGAAAACCACCCATGCTGAAAACTACAGCTGGCTGGGTAAAGGAGGTTACCTGGGAAAGTATAAAGGACAGTTGTAAGTGAAGTCAGGAGGAGCATGTCTCTTCTCACACTTGATAAGATTACAGGAGAAATTTGTTGCAAAACTACCTTGGAGAACAAGGGAGAGAGCAAGCACAATTCAATTTCTTCTGCTTCTGTTTCATGTCCTTGAGAAATGCCAGAGAACGCACCAGGAGGATAAAACATCTGCCACCCTGACAACAAATTTCACCGCCTTGCTCATCTGCACAGTTTCACTGCATGCTCAATCAGATGGCTCAGAGACCAACACAGAATGAACCATTTCACAGCCTGGATCCTATCACAGAATAAACATTTGGCATGCCTTTATGTTAATGACCACATATTTAATGAAGGTGATATCTAGGTCTGCGAGGGAAAAGATATCATAGCACGGGCAGAGAGAAGAGTGTGAATGAATTTTCAGTATCTTTCTCACAAGTGACTGCTGGGCTCAGCACCTAGAGGAGAATTCAGAACTTTTCAGATTGAGGTTGTAAGCTACTCTGCTCTAGTTGAAGAACAACCAAAATATAAAACAGAGCAAAGGAGATGACATTTCTATTCCTGAGATTTAGATTCTACATCAAGCACCACTGAATTTTTACCAACCTGCAGTCCAGTAAAGACATAGTAACAGGCTTCTGTCTTTAGTAAGTCAACTGGGAAAGTTTCTGCAGTGTTGCTTACAGTTTCAGTGATTGCAGCATTTTAGCTGGCTGCTCTGATGCATTTGCATCTCTTGTCCCTGAACAGGAGAGTTGCTTACTCTTTCACTCCCATCTTCCAGAACTAAATTCAAATTTCTGTAGGACTTGGACTGGAGCTGGTACAACTATAGCATCTGAAAGAATTTACAGAAGGTAAGGATGGAGGATATGAGGGATAAAAAAGAAGATACCCAAAGAGGAGAGCATACCTGAATTGGAAGGAAAACATTTTACACAGGTATAAAAGAGAAAAGTTGTGAGGAAACCCCTGAGAAAGATCCGTAAAAACTTATGTGGTGCATCAAGGAGGGTAAGGTAGAAAAAAGGAGTAATCCAACATATTTCAAGTGGAGCTCACTTTTAAAGAAGAGCTATTATAATACCTCAAAATGCTTTGGCATGTATTGCAGATTATTGAGGCATATAATTATATACTTTATTTAAGCAGAAGGGAACTTCAGAGAATTACATACTTTAGGCATGCACTTAATTAGGGTCTAGACATTTAAAGGCGATCAGCTGCTCCAAGTCTTCGGGTTCAGCTGACATCTCAAAAATCCTTTAAAACTTTAAATTTTAATATTTTTGTTTCCGGATCAGTCCTGTTGTTACTTTTCCTCTCTGAACATACACCTCAAAACCTCTACACATCAGTCAAAGAGACACAGCTGTCTTTTTCCCTTCCATGCAGCAATTCTGGCATTGGTCTCTTTTATCAGTCACAGAACCCAGCACACCATCCCACATTTTGCAAATACTCTTCCAGCTGTCTTGGCAGGAAAAAAGAAAAAGAAAAAAAAAGAAAAAGAAAAAAAAAAGGCACCAAAGTGGAAGTTTGGTTTTGTTTTAGTTATGCCGACTCATTGCTAGGGTGTTCCCCCTTTTGTAACATTTGAAAGGCTTACAAACAAAATTACAACAAACAGAACCAGCTGAGGTTAACAGCTTTTAATATTATTATTTTTTAAAGCATTTCCACACTAGAGATAATCACTTTGCAAAACAAAAGGAAATGGCCCCATATTCAGCAGCCTGCTTTATAGAGGTGCTGAGCTTTTCTGAAGTGACCATAATAGCAATGATTTCTAATTAGCTGCTGCTCTGGCAGCTACCAGGAGTGTGGAATTCAGCTAAGACTAAAGAGTCAGTGTAAGAGTAGGTGTCATTTCAAAAGGCTGGTGCTGTGAGACAGACTGAGAGAGCACTGTGCGGGTGTGTGAGCCAGCAGGAGAACGGGCAGGCAGTGAGTACCGCTCACAGCATCAGTTCTGGCTGCCGTGCACTTGTGGTCATACTCACAGGAAGATTTCCCCCCTGTAGTACCTCTTCTCCCTATAATCCTGCCAGCACCGCAAAGCACACAGTCAGTGAGTGCTCAGCGCTCCTGGTCTTTGTGCCACAGCTGGCCATGTTTTCTGCTCATATTCAGTGCCCAGCATGAGGACAGGCATTCCTCACTGCAGCACCAGAGCTGACAGGACTGCACACCCTGACCACGCAGCACCTTCAAAAATGATGTCAAGGAGTTCACACACTTCATTCTGACCCTTTTTGTTCCAAAGTGCTCATAACTTGCATATGAAATGTCAGGATCCTCTTTGCCGAGGGCTTCCATTCCATGGAAATGGAACAATCCCAACATGTTAACCACCACAAGAACAGATCAAGCCACTGATCAAGCCACACAACTATCACCAGTTTACAACCAATTTTCAAGGATCTTCCTTTCATGCTTCAGCATGAATCTGCTGGAAAAAGAAGTGTTTATAACAATCACAGAGAGTGATCAGTTTTTCAAAAGACACCTTTAAAAATCATCACCCTTGTGAGCAGAGGAAGGGGTTGATAGTAATTCTGTATAGGATACTATACTCATCAAACCAAGATGTCCACTGAAACAACTGCAGCGTACAGAGTTCTACAACAGACCTCACTAGCTCAGGTAGAAAATGCAATTCACGACCGAAAACACTTTCAAAAGAACTAAAGTCCAGCAGAGAGACATAGCAAACTAACAGAGCTGGTCACTGCTGAGTTTACTTGGGTTGCTGCTCTAATTTTCTGCTTTCCACATCACTGCACTCCATTTGAATGGTCTAATTTTTGATCAATGATTTAATTTGATGGTGAATGGTCACCAAAGGATCACACTTCTTTTCTTAATCTTATACAATCCTTTGAATAATTTGGAGTTTTTTGCTTTTGTCTGTTATGGGAATGAGATTAGGAAGATGGTGAAACTAGCTTCCTAATGGCCAGCATCCATTCCATTTTCAACAAAACTTAAACCAGGATCTTGACCCCCGTGTTTGCAGCTCATCAATGAATTGAGAAATTCATCCTAAATCAGTCAAAACCAAGATAATACCACCACCGCTGCCACCCCAATCTATAACCATTTAAGATTTTCCAGCCTATGGATTCTGAGGACCCAACTGGGCTATTTAGCTGCGACCAAGAAACTCCATTCTCATCGACTCTGCCAGAATTATTGCTCAGTGTAGGACAGGGTTGGGCTCTTACTGTTCAAGAAAAATAGGCACCTCAACAGGCAAGACGTTTGGCATGAATGCAGTGCTGCTTCAGTCTTCATTCCTCTTACCTGCCATCTCTAGCTATTCTCTGTGTACAACAGGACCCCAGCTACTGCTGCAATCAACTGTGTTGTGAAATGCTTTATGTCTGTAAAACATGTGAATGTCTATTTGCTATTATATTACAAACCTCCTTTCCACACTCAACAAAGATGGAAATATGTGACATCTGCTCTGTTTGTGAACTTTTTAGCAAACAACTGCTGAAAATCATGAAAATTATTTCAAAAAACATTAAATGCATCACAGAATTAGTCTCACAGTTAATGGGCACATGAAACACAACTGAATTATTTCCAGTTTCTTCTAACCTTTGTTGTGCAAAGGTGCACAAACATATGTGCCACATGAGCCATATCCTACTCCCCCTTCCCCACCATCCACCTCCTCCTCTTCCAACATTTAAGAGCTCCTATGAGAAATTCATCATGCTATTAATTGATGAAAGCACAGTCACTCCAAAACACTTAGTCTCAGGCTTCCCTGAATTAATAATATGACCAATAGTAGGTTTCCTCTTGCTCTCCAAGGATATTTTTCTATGAATTGCAAAGCATTTTCTCTCCATCTATGCCAGGCTTTAAGATACCTCATTTTAAGCAAGGGGACAGTGCTGCTGATGGAATAATATACACGTGTTCCAAGTGCAGTAAATGTTTAAGTGTTTTGCTGGATTGGAATCACTGCTTTTAACATCTTTTGACAGCAATTACAAGCACAATCCTGGAACAACAGCCTCCTCCAAAGTGCAGTATCAACACTTTATAAAAACAGTATGCCCAAATCTCCAATGAATTTTCAAAAGCTTTGCTGGAACAGAAATTTCAACTATACAAGACTTGGAAATGTAGTCTGCAATGTTTCTGCAGTGATAAGAAAAGTGAAGGGATTCCTCTTGTTCCCCACACTAATAAAAATCTAATGCAATTGTGCCAAGCAGCCAGCAGAAAGAAAATGTTTCTCACCTCAACTGTTGGCAATATCCTGGATGAGGGCACCGATTTCTGCACACAAAACAGGATTTCGGCAACATCTGGATTATTCAGCTGGTCCCTCTGGCTGTGCTATACCACAGCAAGACATCAGGACTTAAGATTGAACCAAAGCGTCTGAGAACTCCTTAGTTTAACTCACATCTGCTCTTTCAGCTTCCTGATGCTTTGATTCTATTTATTTATAAGTCAAGACATTCTGGAGGAATCAAAGAATGCCAGAGAAAATGACTTTAACCTTTGAAAGAAAGCAGAGCTGGTAAAGTAATGGTCAGTGCCCTGTTATGCAGATAAGTGAGCACTGAACTGGTTATATAAAAGAATGACTACAAGCTCCTAGCTAACATTATTAATGTTTAATGCTATAGATCAAAGAGGTTTTGTCTTAGGTCTCAGATTATAATCAGGGCAGCTTTTGACAAGGAGTTGTTCATGCATCTTTTAATCCCAACTCTCCGCTGGCTTAGCAAAGAGCTTGCTTTTTGGTGATCCCACTTTTTAAAGAAAAAAAAACCAAAAAACAACAAACAGTCCGAAGCATACAGCAGGAATGGCAAAGCTTCCAAATGGCCACCATTTAGCACTGTCAAAGACAGACTCTCCAAGTGCAAGCATGTCTGAAAGGTCTGTCTGTCTTTCTCTGGAGCTTTCTCAGCAGCACATATATGGACAGAAAGACACATGCAGCTCACCTTGAGCAAGCAGCCTGGATTCTGTTTTGAGCTGGTGGGAATAACCTACCCAAACCACAAATCCAAACTCTCTTTTTTAATACCTTCAGATTACCTAGCTGTAAGAAAGATCACACAGCTAATAAAGGTTTTGAATCCCTCTCAGCCCCTGAGATGGAGAATAGATAATGGAAGAGTGGGAAAACAAATGCAGCATTATCCTGCACTCTGGTTCCTCTGTGCTGATACAGCAGAGTACAGCAAATCCTAATTGTGCATCCTCTAACATCCAGAAATCTGATNCATTTTAAGCAAGGGGACAGTGCTGCTGATGGAATAATATACACGTGTTCCAAGTGCAGTAAATGTTTAAGTGTTTTGCTGGATTGGAATCACTGCTTTTAACATCTTTTGACAGCAATTACAAGCACAATCCTGGAACAACAGCCTCCTCCAAAGTGCAGTATCAACACTTTATAAAAACAGTATGCCCAAATCTCCAATGAATTTTCAAAAGCTTTGCTGGAACAGAAATTTCAACTATACAAGACTTGGAAATGTAGTCTGCAATGTTTCTGCAGTGATAAGAAAAGTGAAGGGATTCCTCTTGTTCCCCACACTAATAAAAATCTAATGCAATTGTGCCAAGCAGCCAGCAGAAAGAAAATGTTTCTCACCTCAACTGTTGGCAATATCCTGGATGAGGGCACCGATTTCTGCACACAAAACAGGATTTCGGCAACATCTGGATTATTCAGCTGGTCCCTCTGGCTGTGCTATACCACAGCAAGACATCAGGACTTAAGATTGAACCAAAGCGTCTGAGAACTCCTTAGTTTAACTCACATCTGCTCTTTCAGCTTCCTGATGCTTTGATTCTATTTATTTATAAGTCAAGACATTCTGGAGGAATCAAAGAATGCCAGAGAAAATGACTTTAACCTTTGAAAGAAAGCAGAGCTGGTAAAGTAATGGTCAGTGCCCTGTTATGCAGATAAGTGAGCACTGAACTGGTTATATAAAAGAATGACTACAAGCTCCTAGCTAACATTATTAATGTTTAATGCTATAGATCAAAGAGGTTTTGTCTTAGGTCTCAGATTATAATCAGGGCAGCTTTTGACAAGGAGTTGTTCATGCATCTTTTAATCCCAACTCTCCGCTGGCTTAGCAAAGAGCTTGCTTTTTGGTGATCCCACTTTTTAAAGAAAAAAAAACCAAAAAACAACAAACAGTCCGAAGCATACAGCAGGAATGGCAAAGCTTCCAAATGGCCACCATTTAGCACTGTCAAAGACAGACTCTCCAAGTGCAAGCATGTCTGAAAGGTCTGTCTGTCTTTCTCTGGAGCTTTCTCAGCAGCACATATATGCACAGAAAGACACATGCAGCTCACCTTGAGCAAGCAGCCTGGATTCTGTTTTGAGCTGGTGGGAATAACCTACCCAAACCACAAATCCAAACTCTCTTTTTTAATACCTTCAGATTACCTAGCTGTAAGAAAGATCACACAGCTAATAAAGGTTTTGAATCCCTCTCAGCCCCTGAGATGGAGAATAGATAATGGAAGAGTGGGAAAACAAATGCAGCATTATCCTGCACTCTGGTTCCTCTGTGCTGATACAGCAGAGTACAGCAAATCCTAATTGTGCATCCTCTAACATCCAGAAATCTGATTAGAAAAGAATTAAAGGATACTGGACCTATGTCTGGGATTTCTGGAAATGCAGCAGCTCTGTTCAGGTGGCTGGGTGTCCAAGAACACCAAGCACAGCCTCTGTGCACACACCAGCTTTGCAGCATGTACATGAGCTGTCCATGTCAGGTGCAAAATGTGAGCATAAAGCTGGTGAAGAGTCTGGAGCACAAGTCTGATAAGGATTGGCTGAGGGAGCCGGGGATGTTTAGCCTGGAGAAAAAGGAGGCTCAGGGGGTCCTCACTGGTCTCTATACCCACCTGGAAGAAGGTTGTAGCCAAGTGGAGGTTGGTCTCCTCTCCCAAGCAACAAGTGACAGGGCGAATTTGAAAGAGCCTCAGGTTGGGCCAGCGGGGGTTAGACTGGATATTAGGAAACATTTCTTCATGCATAGTGTTGCCAAGCATTGGAACAGGCTACCCAGGGAATGGTTGAGTCACCACCCCTGGAGGTAGTTAAAAAATGTGTAGATGTGGCAGTTAAGGACATGGTTTAGTAGTGGACTTGGCAGTGCTACATTAATGGCTGAACCAGATCTTAGAAGTGTTTTCCAATCCTTAAGTGACATAATTACAATGATGTTATGATTCCGTAAGTAAAAATGAAAGAATATTTTAAATCAAAGTTTGCAGAATCTGCTTTTATAATATTTTCTCATTAATAACTTGCATGACATAATTGACCCTAAATGAACTCAGTTCATCCCGTGTATTCCAGGGCTTTTCAGAAGTGATATAGCACTTAATAATGTATATTTCATGTGGAAGCATGGATTGTTTTTCTGACATGGTAATAGGGAACTATACAGTTTCTTCAAGATGCACCAAGGACTTCTTCCCTGTTTTGGGGAAGGTGACCTGAATTACTGCCAATGCAGTGAAAGGCTTCAAGTGACTGGAAATAATCACTGACCAGACCTGAAATCCTAGAAAAGCAATAGGGAACACAAAAGCAACAGAATTATCTTTATTTTATAATGGTTTTGCTTCCTGTACCAAACTTGTTCAATAGTTTCTCTAGCTCTTGAAGCATGGCATCACTTTTCATATTTAAAACAAATCCCCATCACTCCAATTGAAATGAAAGCTTATAAAAATAGAACTTTTAGTCATTAAACTCTACACAAAGAATTCAACTTCTTGTACTTCAAATCCTCAGAAGCTGTTTACAAAGAGGTTTTGAACATGGAGAATCATCAACTGTATATGACTTAGTAAGAAAAAATCCACAGAAATAGCCATACTCCCCAGGCTCTTGGCTACCTTTTCTTCTTTTACATTTAGAACAGGGAAAAGACCATTTATTTGACAATTTTTATTTTTACTGTAGGGAGACATACCCAACTATAAAAACGCTGCAAATTAAGGAAATCCAGTCCTCATTTTCAATGTGAAACAGAAAATACAGGAAACACTTCTGGAAAATTAAATTGCAAACATAAATCTTGAAAAACCTATCAGTAACATTATGGCTGCAGGTGCTGCCCAGCTCATATCAATTTGGATCACACTGAAGACCATGACATCATTTTTTAGTCTCTGTCTTCCATTTTTTTCCTCACTAAAAGCTTCTATTTTTTTTCAGGTTGAAGACATGTTTCAACCCTGCTCCCATTAACATTTTTTCATCAGCTGGCTGTTAAATCAATATTAATTTTAGTCTGTCAGAAGCAGGGAGGGGGGCAGCTCAGTCCTGGGCATCTGACAGCAACCCCCTAACCCCTGATAAAAGCACTGAGTGCTCTTAGCGTGGATGCAGCACTCAGCACCTCCCAAAACCAGGCTTTTATACTGGAAGCAAAAGTCTCTATCTATGAGAAGTGGCTATTTCTGAGGTTACCTAGACTACCAGAGCACTCTGAAATCACTGAACAACACAAAGAAATGAGCCAGTCACACAGCTTAGCAGTGGCTGAACATCTTTGGCACAGCATCTTGAGATGTACAGCATTACTTTAATTAAAATAGGGATTTAAAATGGAAACCAAATGACTAGCTGCTATTAGGCTTTGACTAGGTGTGAGTCCTGCTCATTAGCACAACGGACCTTAAACCAAAGCCAATTAGAGCACCTGCAGAACAGAGGACACCCAAGCCTGCTCAATCAACTACGGATTGGAGATGAACACACTGATGCAAAAAGGCTTATTTTAACAACAGATTTAATAGTTTCCATCAAAAGCTGTTCTTCATGGCACAGCTAATAGACAATACAGCTGAGGTGTTCAGGTGGTTGCTCAAGCTGCACTTAGGAGGAGGCCAGATTTTAACTGCTCATTACACACTGTAGAATCACTGAGGTTGCAAGTGGTAACCAAACTCACACACACACTGCTTCTGTGTTTCCATCAGAGGGGCTCTAACGTACAGGTCATTTGTGCTGTCTCACAAGACATCTAGCAGAGGCAACTTGGGTCCACAATGAGCAGTGCAAAGGTGTGATAACACACCAAAGCAATTCATAGGAACATAAACAGTCTACAGTATCCTGCAAAAATAAAATAACTAGAGAGATAACCATTACTTGTATGCCATTAAGCATCTCCGTTTAGGTATTACCTATTTTTCTACAAAATATTAATGTGTCTGTTATTCATCAGGTAAAATGTAATACCTGCTGCAGGTGGATGATAATGAGAGTGATAGCAGAGTATCTTTAAAAGTGATTATGAGCAGAAAGCACAAATCAATAATTCTCTTGTGTTCTCACTCAACAATTCTCTTGTGTTCTCACTCATTTGTTATTGAAGACATTTCACTGGACCACACCATCAGAGATGCTACAGAAATGATTCAAACAAAAAAGACAAAAGGATATAGCAGCGAAAAGAAAGCTGAAGAAAAGCAATACCTAAATTAAAGGCGTGGCACACGGGGTTAAATGCCGCTATGGTGACAGGAATGGAAAGGGCTGACAGTTCAGAAAGGTACAAGAGGCCTGTGACAGGGACTAACAGAGGTAAGTGCAGCCTCCACTGTACACAGTGACCTAAGAAATTACTTCTCCTTCAGCAGAAAAGGAGCCCAGGAAATCCTCTCCTACAGCTTATCAAAGGTTAATTACACAAATACCCCCTGGAGGAATTCCCCACATGCCCAGTGCTATGCAATGAGCCCTGTGCCCCACTGGGAGAGATCTGACAGCCCTGACTGCTTCTGCCTTCCTCACCACCCAAAGGACTTTGTGGCACACAGCTCCAAGATATTCCATCCTTTCTTCCTGAGGTTTATTGCCTCGTCTTCACCTCACACTGAAATGAAAACTATCAATTGTCACTTCTTGTGACAAAGGAAAACAACAAATTAACCCCAAAGGATTGAGAAGAAAAGCATGTTTCACTGTAAACTGTTGCATTAATAACCTCAGTAAGTGTAAGACACATTTGCGCTGGGAACTGTTCTGAGAGAAGCAAAGGAACAGTGCTTTGTGACTCTTCCAACACACAGAATTAGTGTAGAAGTTATGGGGAATATGGAACAGCAAGAAAAAGAATGGGCAGCACTAGTCCCAGCTTTGGCACACTCCACTCTGATTATGGGTAAAACCTGATGCTGTGCAGCACCTCTGCTTCTGTGCTATTCCACTTCAGCTCAGTGCTTAGGGAACAAAAGGACACAGGGAGCTCACTGATTGTTCTGAGAAGGACCATAGGAAAATGATTTGACTGCTGCAAAATTTCTTTTGAATACTCCAGTTACCAGGAAGATCTCCTATCAATGGAAATTATGCTTTCCTCCTCATTGTGGTTTTCCTTAAAAAAAATTAGAAATACTGCTACCTTCAGAAAGGCAGAGCCTGACACCCCACCAGACTTCCTCAGTGGACTTTAGGAAGAGAACAAGACAAAGCAGCCATTGCATTAATGAAACAAAACAACAGCACAAGGATTAGATTTGGCTTCCAACAAACACCTCCAGCTGAATTCAGCACTCAGGCAGCAAGAGTGCAGAAAGGCTTTCCTGGCCCCTACTCCACCTCTAAATGGTGGGTGATGTTTTTTGGCAAAATCACAAACTTGGATCCAAATTATTCTTGAAAAACGCCAATTACACTTAGGTACCCACATGAATAGAAGAATATATCCTGGAAAAGGTAATGGATGGTCAGTGAGTGTGGCTTTTGCTCAAGTACTATCTGCCTGTTAAAAACCCAATTCACCTGGATTCACCATGATGATTTTTGGCTTTGGGTGGCTTATAGCCAGTACACACTTCTCAGTACATTAAGCATGAGTACACTGAAAACCGACACCCACAATCATGCCTCGAGCTGAAATCCAGAACTAAGCTGCAATTTAAAAAATTTATTCACGCCAACAGAGGAGTATTTCTATACACGCCAAGCTGGATTCTGTATGCGTAGACAACTTAGAAAGAAACAAGACCACAGATGCACATACAATCGCAGTACGGAATGGAGGAAAAGAACCGAAAAATCGCATCTCCGATTTTCATTTACCGCTGGTCTCGGAGGATGGAGAATTGACGCCTCGCCTTGCCAAGCTGGAGGCCGCGGGCAGCGCCCGGAGCAGGCCGGGGAGCGGAGCCCCGCCGGGCGCTAACAGGTGCTGCGCCCCGAGCCGCGCTGCCAACTTCTCCTTAGCAGCGCTACCCGCTCCAGCCGCCTCGTTTTTTCCCTTTCTTTCCTCCTCCTCGCCCTCAGGTTTACCCCCGCGCCGACGCAACTTCGGAGCAGAGAGGACCCGAGCGGAAAGTCGGGGAGGGGATGCGCGCCCCGCCACCCCTGCCCCGTCCCGTCCCGTCCCGCCCCGTCCCGTCCCGTCCCGTCCCGTCCCATCCCATCCCGGCCCGTGCCACCGTCGCGCACCACCTGCGCGGCCATGAAGGAGAGGTCCATGGTGCTGCTGCCGCTGGAGCTGCTGGCGGAGCTGGCGGAGGTGCTGAGGCTGCCGCTGCCGCTGCTGCTGC
>VYZR01055930.1:0-21432 GCA_013400675.1 Oxylabes madagascariensis | reverse complement strand
CCCCAACTCTCTCAGCCCATCTCCATGGAAGAGATTCTCCATCCCTCTGACAAGAGGAACTCGGGCAACAAGACAAAGAAAAATCAAACTTTCTACAGAATTTCCCCCTTGCCAAAACCCTGACTTACAGCTGTTAACATTTAGAGAACATCATCCTAAAAGTGTAGTGCAGCAGTAAAATCTCAGGGTTGTCACAACCTTGCTACTTGTGCATCTGGCGAGTGTGCTGTCAAGCACCAGGGTAGAAGCAGCAGCAATCAAAGCTGGAGGATGATCAAATATTTCTGGCTTGTGTTTCATTGTGATCGCCATTTTTATCTTTTTGTTTCATAACAGAGCATTTCAGGAGACAGCGGGGAAACTGCTGGGAGCCAAGTCATGTCACTCTGCTGGGCTGCACACACCGTGGCTGGGAACCCAAATATTGTCCAGTGTCTGTGAGACTGGGAGGGCTGGATCAAATAATAAAGAGAAATGCAATTATTATTTTCCCCCCACGAACAAACAGTGAACTCCTCAGTTTGTTATTTATGGGTTTCATAGCTTCAAATATTCTCTGAAAGTGTTTCCAAGAGGTCCACTGAAATTTTACCACGAAGATAGCTTTTCTCATAAAATTCCAGAAGTGAGATATTCGTTCCTGGTTGCTCAATATTCAGCTCCCCAAGCAGGAAACAGAGGGTTTAAATCATCAGTGGCATACTGGAGCTTCAGAGAAATTAAACTAAGCAGTTTTTTAACACGCCTCAGTTGCCAGAAGAGTTTGCATAAAATGCATACCAATAAAGAAGGCTTTCATAGACTCATCCATCACTGCACACAGGGATTGGATACATCTGTTAATTTATTTCCAATGGATAACCCAATCTGTTCAGAACTCAAGGAAAGTCTGAGCCGTTGAGTATCTCCCTTTTATGTCCATCACAACTCCTTGGTACCTGTGATGCCAATGAAACCACCAACTAATGCACAGCTTGGCATCAAGGCTGTAGCTCTCTTGTATGTTTTCTTAAATCCAGTTTAAAGTCATAATGTACTTTATTAGCTGCAGACAGAATATTTAAATTCAAAATACATTTTTTTAAAGTTTCATCTTTTGAAATGCCAATTGGTGATATTCAAGCCACATGTTAACCACTTGTTTTTAGGGTAGAGGGTGTACCTCAGCACAAACCTTTCTCTGTTTCTTGAAAAAACAACAATAAAACACCCTTTGCCTTTTATCCACATCTGGCTGCAGCAAAAACAGTGACCCATGGAATCCAAAATTTCATACTTCACTGCTGCAGGCAAAGTCCAGAGGTTACTCTTGCTGTGTTCGTGAAAGATGTAGCGCTGTCAGAAGGAGAAGAGCTTATTGAAAAAACACGTGGGGGTTCTGTTTCCAAAAATTATGGAATTAGTTGGTGATAAGAGATTTTTTAATGCCCTCTAGCCATTTGTGGGATGTAATAGGGAACGGTTCTGTTAATTTCAAGACAAGAGTAAAGAGTCCATGTGAGATCTTGAAGAGTGCCACCACCACCACCACCACAGCTCAGCTGCTCTGTGCTGCAGAAGTAATATCTCTCCAAAGGCCTGCAATTCCGAGGAATTGGGCATAAATAATAAAATAAGAGTAACCTTGAATCCGACCTGACACTAAAGATGTCACAATGCCATGGTGACTCAAGCTTCCCGCAAATTCAGGGAGGGAAGGAGTTATCAGGAAGAGGAGGAGGATGAATTTAAGTAATTTTCCCAATGCTGCCATTCATAAACCAGCTTTCTGCATTCCCAGGGACCATCAAGTAGAACTAAAATTTGCCCTGAATTGAGAAACTGGGAGCTGTACTCCAATCCACATTCATCAAAGCAGCTGCCATTGATACTACAGACCCTACATGAGAGAGGTACGAGCCCAAAGACCACCACTATCATTTTATCATCCCTTTAGCTCATTGCTGGGCATCTTAAACTCATCCCTCATGTTCCTGTCCTCTTATGAAAGGAGTTCCCATCTTGCTGGGCACTTTTTGGGGTGAGAAAGTGGGTGAACACAACTCTGTGGAAATAGAGATGTGAGAAGCCTCTGTCAGCCTCACCATTCCCAAGTGAATTTGTCTCGTGGGGTATGTGGATGGATGATGGGGCAGTGAAGAAGGCAGTTGTCCAGGATCATGTCCTGTGGGAGAGGCTGTGCCCAGGGAGAAGGAGGGAGCAATGCTACCACGTGGAAATCCTCCCACCTTTGTCAGCAGGGAGCATCCTCTGCTCAGATATTCTGGAGCATCCCGAAGAAAGGCCACTCTGATGTGATTTACAGGGAATTCTGTGCTGTAATGAGTCCTCTGTGTAGCAGGAACAGGTCAGGAAATGTTCTTCTACACAGTAAATGTAGGGATTCAGAAACGGTTCCAACCAAAGCCTTCTTCCATCAATTTTCCACCACACGTGTGGGAAGAGGCAGCAAAGCCGTGGCCAGGAGTGGCCCTGTGTCCCAGGGCTGGCCTGTCTCTGTGATGGGGGCCCTGCACAGAGGTACCAGCAGGTGTTGGGACACAGCACCACAACAGCAGATCATAAAAAGCTGCCCAACACGACCAGGTCCTTACTGTGCTTTCCCCCACCACATCCACTGCAAGATTCATGTGTTGCTCCTTCGAAGGGAAACGTCCAGATCCCAAATCTGGCTTTGTCTGGGATGCAAATCCCCTCATCTTTCATGTGTGTGTAGGGAGGGGGGGTGGGGGATGGCTTTACAACTTTAATGACTGCAGAAAGATATTCATCTGCCGGTGGGACCTTTAGGAAGCACATTTCCTTCTGCCGTGCATGTGACTCGGGGAAACATTTGGTTGACATCTTTCTTTGAAGCTCCCCAATCCTCCTTCGTATCTCCAAACCCTGAGCAGCAAACCATTGGCAGAACCACAGTTTCACAGTATTTTGATTAAGGAACAGCTCGTCCTGTCTGCTTTGATGCTTCCTGGTCCATGTTTCCTGGGGGCAGGATTTCAGCACTGAGAAGGCCACTGGGGCTCATCCATATAAAGGGAAGGTGGTTCTCTTTTTGTAGTACAGACTTGAAGATGTTTAAGTCCTCTCCTGACTTATCAGCTTCAGGTTTCAGCACATGCCACAATAACTCCTCTGAACATGCCTGAAATAGATGCAGGATGAGGAGAGCTGCCTGCTTATGCTCATACACATGTGCTTACAAATCATCATGCGCTGCAATAATTCAAACATTGGCAAATGGAAAAAAAAAACCCAGCCCAACAAGTAAAAAACCACTTTATATATATAGTGCCATTATCTATTCCTGTTAGGAGGAAGATCTGGGTAAAAAAACTCCCTATTATTTCTTTTACAGCCCAAGCTGAGTAATTCAGTCTCTTGTTTTAGCCGTATGGGAGCTGTGGTAGAAATATTTCTTCCCATTTGGATCACCTAAGAGTTAACCTAGGAGAAGCATGGAGCATACTAATGACACCAAGCCCATGCAGATAAACATCATGTGCTTTCCAACTCCATCACATGGTTTATATCAACAGTGCTAAATTCCTCCATAATTCCCAAAATTGCATTCCAACTGGTTGACATCCACATTAGCTGGATGTTAATCCAGTTAAAAATAAATGCAAATTTTGAGAAGAAAATGAACTCATATGTGCTTGGAAAACAAACCATTCCCAGTTTGCTGTCTTTTGGGAAACATCAGTAGTCTTTCTGCCCTGATCCTTTCAAGACCATTTGAGAGGGTTGCTTGAAAAAGGGTGTCTTAAAAGGCCAAATGAAAAGGCAAGAGGGAGGGTGACTCCCCAGCTTCTCTGAAGGTGACCTTCATCCTCACCTCTAAGTTCCTGTGGTTTGCCTAGCAAGCCAAAGGGAATGGCCCTCCCACCCCTCCAGGTCTCCATCCCACAGTTACATGGATTTCCCACAGAGTTGTTCCAGTTGCAGGGAGGTGTGATTAATGAGAACAGCTTTTCTGGTGCGTTAGCACAGCTTTCAAAGAGAAATGTAATCAAACTGGTATTCTTGCTTTCCTTTTCCCCCCCAGACCTGCTTGCCCATCCGTTCATCCATCCCGTTCCAGGGTTATCCATAGCAGCACCATCTGCTGAGTCCCAGTGTTACTACAAGCTCCTTAAGAAAGCCTTGGACAGGGGAGGAAGCCCCAGAGCTGGAAGGAATATTCACTGCCGTGTGGAGAAGCTCCTGGTGAGGACATCTGAGCCTGGTCCATGCAGCTCTTGCCCCCAGCCTCATTTACCTGGCTGGTTTTCTCCCCAGAGCTTCCCGTGCAATAACCCACAGCAGCATTCCCATAAGCCTGGGAGGGGGCTGGCCCATGCTGGGCTGGAGTCTGTGTCCCTGATTACAAGTGCTTTAATGTCCATTTCCCCACTCCTTTGATCCTGCCCATGGCATGCAGAAGAAAGGGAAATCTGGCTTTTGTCTGAAGCACATTTAACCCCGCTGCCCAGAAATGGGACCTTGTCAGTCAGTGGATTTCATGGGTGGATGAATGGGATCACAGCAGTCCTCAGTTCATTAAAAATAAAAGGCCGTCCTAGCTCTTACTTCAGATCTATTAGGAAATTAATGCATTTAATGTCAGACCTTAATGGCAACAGAACACGGTATTATTACTTTTATAAGACAAATACAAGCAGTAGCTAAATAGCTCATCAGCTCCCGAGCTGCGGTGGATTTCAGACAAGCTCCTGCTGCCCAGCTGGTATAAAATCCCCAGTAATAGACCACAGATGGTACCACTGTAGCCAGGGGTCGAGCAGGCATGCTGCTAAATTGGTCTGCAAACAGCAGCCTGGACCTTGGGATAGCACGTCCCTGTCTCCAGCCAGGATTTTCAGAGGAGTTTGATGTTGGGAGCCAAGCCTGGCCGCTTTTTTTTTCTTTTTTTTTTTTTTAAACTTTAGGAACTCCAGCCTGATTTCAAACTTTCTGTAGACACTTCTTCCTTAAAGAAATGAAGCATTCTTTTCAGAGAAACGCCCGTGTCTCTGCATCTTTTTAATAGCAGATGCTGATCAAAGTGTGAGAGAGATTCCCAGTAAACCAGTGGTGTTGTTCAGCTGCGGGCTGGTGCATTTAAGTATAGTCCTCCAAAAACCTTCTTTGGTTTTTTGCTCCTGGGAGAGTTTGCAGCACAGTGTCCTCTCCTGAGAGGAAATTGTGCCAGAAGTGGGATGGATGGGGTAAAATTGAGCTCTCTGGACTTTCAGTGCCGAGAATCAGAAGAAAGACTTGTGTGCACATAGTTTGGAGGGATGGGTAGGTCCAGCTGCCTCTAAAATACACCCATGGCATGATGTTGGGCTTCCACTCTCCTGAGTCTGTATTGCTGCATAACCTGGTTTATCCACTGCCAAAGGCATGAAAGGTGATGCTGATTTCAAAACAGGGACATTTTTGGGCTTAAGTTTTCCATTCAGATCCCACCAAAGGCAACACAGGCACATGTTTGAAGAGCACCAACCCCTCTCCCTGCACTTGGTGGTGCACTAACAGTTAACATTCCATTCAAACACTCACCAAAATAAAAGAAATCCCTCAACAGCAGTCAGAACCAAATGTTATTTCCTTGCTCATGCCAGGAGAATGCACAGCAAGGATGGAGTTTCCCTGAACCCAACTCATTGCCAGTGAGGTGTAATGAGCAAACAGCTTGCTACCAGGAGGAAAACTGGGGAAGACTGGAAAAGCCTTCATGGCTTGCCTGTCATAAAGAGGGTGGAATAATCTCTCTATTACTATTATATAGAATTTGATTATAATACCCCTCTGAAATTTCCTGGCTTGATCACTGCTTGCTGTGTGCACCCACNAATAATCTCTCTATTACTATTATATAGAGTTTGATTATAATACCCCTCTGAAATTTCCTGGCTTGATCACTGCTTGCTGTGTGCACCCACGGGGGGGATAAACATCTTCTTCCTGATCTGTTCACTGATACAGCCACTTATCAGATAAAGAGAACCCCAGGTGTATCCAGCAGACGGAGTTAAAGCTCTTCCAGCCCTAAAACAGGCACGTTTTGAGCTGTGAGTGTGATTATCCACTGGGGCAGTCCCAAGGGATGTGGTTGACTCTCATCAAAGGTTTCCAGCCAAGATGGGGTGTCAGTCCCAGAGCACCGTTCTGCTCCTGCACGTGGGCTCCACGCTGCAGGAGGTGCAGGCAGCCAAGAGCAATCCCCTGTGATCTTAAAGCAGGCAGCTCTAGGAGGGATCTGATCCCTGAGTTCAAGTGTTGATATGTCAGCACTGAGTTACGCTGGAGTTCAACTCTTCAAATCCAGCGAGTGTTAACGTTTACTGATGTTAATTAAGGCACTGAATGTCTGACTGCAGGAAGGCCATGGTTGTACAAGCAGGGCTCAGCCTGGCAGCGTACAGCAGGGTTAAAAGGTGATGCCTAATCCTTCCTGTAGCCCTACCTGGCATGTGTGGAGGTGAGAGGAAGGTGTCTGTCAGCACTGTGACAGAGAGACAGAGTCACATCTCTCCTGCGCGCTTTAATTGCAAATTGCTAAAACATCTGATTCATGCTTAGCCTAATTACGTTAATCCTAAAACAAATAATCCCAGCTCTTATGCTGCCAGGCTGTAATTTTGCTGTTATTTCAAAATCAGAGAAAACGGAGCTGGAAGGGAGGTTGTGAGTTTACGTGGGTGCCAAAAGCTCTCTGAGCCATGCCTGGGAGGTGGAGGTGCCCTGTGTGGATTTGCAGCAGTGGCAAATGCAGAGTGTGCCAGCAAAGTCCATGCAAGAGCATCCCTAAGTCTCTTTTACAGACTTTAACCTAAGTCTCTTTTGCTGCCAATGATTAAGCCTATGATTTCTTTCCTCGTTGCTCAGTGGACACAAAACCAGTTTATGAATTTCCTCTCTATCTAAATATTTGAGTTACAATGTCATGTCTTCACCCGCCAGCCTCCCTGCTCAGGACAGCATGAGCTTGGTTCTTGTCATCTTCCTGCAGAAATCACATTTTCTTGACCTCTCATCATTCTCTGTTCCTGCAGACTCCCAGTTTCTTTCCCGCTCTCCCCAGCTGTCCTAGAGAAGTGCCAGGGTCTACCTTTTCCCACAAAAAATCCCATTCTTTTTATTTCAGATGGAAGCTTGCTTTGTTCAGGTTGTGGCTCTAATTTTGTCCACAGAAAGGTTTACAGCACCTCTTGCCTTGTCACCACCTAAGCGTTGTTTTTTGAAATTACTCTCGGTACGGGGGAAATTTATTTTGTTTGGTTGTTATTGTTGGATTTTATTAATAAACCAGCAAGGAGAAAACCCAAATAACCCCCTTCTGGCTTTCCAAACCACCTCCAGTGTTCAAGGTCGGCAGTGGCATGGGAGATTTTCCCAAAACTGACCCAGCACCTCCAGGCTTTGGCTTCATCTGATCATTCCCTGAATGATTAGTCCTGGTGATAGGAAAATGTGCTTTTATTTCAAGCCTGGGCTCACCCTGAGGAATTGGGGCTGTTGCAACGTCTCTGGATGAGTGTGAGGACGAAGGAAGGCTTCCCACTGCTGGTCCAAAACGAGTCCCACGTGTGCCCAGACAGACAATGGTCCTTGGCTATCACAGCACAAACCACCCAGCCCCCTGAGAGCCTCCAGACCCTGATCAAACACCTCGTCCACACCGCCAAACCATCTGGGGCTCTGAGCAAATTCCCTTCAGCTCTTCTGCAGCCACGAGGGCACTGAGGTCGAGGGGAACCTCACGGCGAGGAGAATCATTTCTGAAAACCTGCTTTTAACATAAAATCAGGTCTGTTTGTGAAAGGGGTCATGTGCCAGCAGGCAGTGGGTGTTTGAGCCTTGTGACCCAGCAGAAGCAGCGCTACGGCAGCATCTGGTAAGAGAAAAAACTGAGGGGAAAAAAGTAAATAATGTAATACTACTCTTGTGAATCACTGCTACACTGCGGGAGTAAATACACAGAGGAGTAAATATTACACAATACTGCATCTGGAATGCACTTTTCCAAAACAAAAGAACCTAGTCTGCCACTGGAGCTCCTCAGAGTCGGGCACAGTGTCCACAGCACTGAGTGGCCACAGATGTGTCCCAGCATCTGCCACGTGTGTTATTAACCCAAACTGGAGCATGTTCCAGCCAAACTCTCCTGCTTGCCTGGCTCCTCGAGCACCAGCCAGAGCCTAGCAAGCCCTTACCATGGTTTTGATGTACAGCCATAACCCAGGTTCGCCTGGTTTGCAATCACAGTGGACTCCAAGCTGTACTTGGGTGAGTCTCATGTTTCCCACCACCCAACAATAACACTAATCCACTTTAAAAGCTTCACTCTTTACCACACACACACAAAAATCATCCCCCTGATTTTTTTTTTTTTTAATCCCTTTGTGCAATAGTAGTATATCCCAGAGCTAAAAGCCATGTTTGCTTCCAGGAAACAGCAACAACAAAAATTCTTAATTGAATTAATTAATTCCACGTGCATATCTGGAAGGATATTCATCTCAGCAGCTGATTGATGTGCTGCTCAGTGAAACCTGCTGTGGGCACAGCCTTCTGGGCTGGGGCTTCTCCTGGATGCTCCCTGTGCCTTTGTCACCATAAATGCTGCTGGGGCATGTCAGAAAGGAGATTCTGAGTCCTGGAAACGTGGACATGGGAGGGAAAACCCTGCTGAGGCACTCGAGTGCACAACTGCTGGGTCCTCAGCTGCCTCAGCCCTGCCTGGGCTCCTCTGCATGGCAGAGCAGGCAGCACAAGGAAATACCTGAAGGCTGAAGCTGAGTTTTGGAATTCACCAGGGTGAGATGCTTTTGGGATGATGGCAAAGATTGATGCACAGACGGAAGCATGCATAAGAATAAAGATTACACCTGCAACTGTATCAGGCGGGAGAAAAATTCCAGGCAAAGAGCCAAGATCAAGACAAAAGAGATGCTTCCCTGCAGTGTAACGTGTACAATTATGTCTGTGTGAAGGGTAGCAGGTGAGGATCCATCTTGCTATGAAATGCAAAGAAACCCTAAAAGCCCAGTAAACCATTCCCATATGACAGCCCCTAAATTCCAAGGCATGACCCACGTTCTGTCTTCAAAGATACATCTGTGGCATGCACGAGCCTTTCTTCCCCTGTCACCATCCCTGACAAATCCGTGTCAAGCCAGCCGCAGCGCTGTCGTTGGGAATGCGTTTGCGTGCCGTGTTCTCACGCGGGACAAAAGCGTTTTTGGGAGGCCAGGGCAGAACACGGGAGGAGAGCAGTCCAAGAGCTGAAGCCATGAACCCACATTGCTCTACCACTAAATTATCCGTGCTGCTGGGCTTTGGCTTTTCCATGAACCATCCCCTAATGGATGCACTGGGGCCCTGCTCTGATTCCAGGCCTGCATCGCAGCCCCAGCCTAATCCTGCTCCCTCAGACATCACTGTCGTTCATTCCAACAGCAGGATTGGACCACAAATACCCACCTTCACCCGGCCTTCAGCACGTGGGGGAGTTGAAGCTGCTCAGCCTCTGGTTTTGCTCTTTTCCTTCCCCTGCCAGAGGGACAAAAGTTCGCACCTGAAACAAGAGCCGCAGCACGTGCCACGCACAGCCCTCAGCACGAAAATGCCAGAGAGGGAATTTTAAGGGAGGTTTAATGAGAGCATAATGAGGGGTTTCCAGCATTAATGACACGGGGTAGGGTTTGGACGGAACCAGCAGCGTGCCGCATTTTCCAGCGCTGCGCCCGCTCCTCGGAAAACCAGCCTGAGCCCAAAGCTTGCCATCCCGGCTTTGATGTGGGTGATCAGTGTGCCCACAATTCCTCCTGCTGTGGCCATCCAGCACTGCCAGCAGCAGCATGCACAGATGTCCCCTTTATTTCTCCCTGTTCTGTGTTTTAAGGAATCTCTCTGGCTTCAGGTGGCAGCAAGTGAATTTTTGGCACAAGGGATGGCTGTCAAAGCTCTGACTGTGGTCTTCAGGCTCCCACATCTCAATCCAAACCACTTTGCTGCTCCCTGGCACCCTGCAATGTCAGTTTACACCCTTCTCTTAGTGTTATTCCCTTCCCTTCCCTTCCCTTCCCTTCCCTTCCCTTCCCTTCCCTTCCCTTCCCTTCCCTTCCCTTCCCTTCCCATTATTTTCAAAAGACAGTATTATTTGTAGAATTTGGTTTAATGAGCAAAACCATTCATTTTCCTACTTTTGGCCTTCCACAGGAGGACATGAGGGAGGGGTGTCTGCACAGCTGCGGCCAGATCTGAATTGACTTTCATTTCAAACCCCATCATGAAACAATAAAATGGGTTTGTTGAAAAAATAGAGTCCAACAACCTCCACAAAGGCAGCTCGTCAGGGCCAACTTGCCTTTCTCAGAGGCATTGACACAGAGCAGCTTGAGCAAAGTCAAATTGGGGTGAATTCATGTGAATTCTGTGTGACTGTTGAAAAAATTGACTTGAAATGGGTGGTTTTCTTCCGCCTGCAAATGGCATTTTTCCTTCTCTAAAATCACTTTTGTTACAGCCTCCCACTGAAACATGCTTGGTGTTTGATTGTAGGTGTCTTTGAAAGCAGCTGATTTAGTTAAATTAGTTCTATTGTGATTTAGCAAGTTTATAACAAATATCTCAGTAGTTTCTTGCTGAATTTAAATGAAACAAAGGGTGTCGTATCCTCTGCCCTGTTATATTGGCAGGAAAAGGGAATAAACACAGCCAGAATCAGGCCCAAAGGTTTCTGATGTATTTTAGACACTTTCTGGTTAGATTTTCCTTCCATTTCACCTGGTTTTTGCATCCCAAAAGCCAGTAAAGAAAAGTCTTTATATGAGAGAGCAGATCAAGCCTGGGCTAAAGAACCAGATGCCATTTATTCCCAGTCTGGCAAATGACCCCAGAGTACATGGCAAAAAGTGTGAATAAAACGACACAGACCTCCTCACCAGAGACCAGTGAGTCTGTTTATTTATTCAGCTCATACAGTCCTTGTTTTATACTTGGATGCATATGAATAACAACACAATTTTAAGCCTGTGCCAGCTGGTTTGTTTAAGACTGTAACTGCTTCTGCAGCCAGGGCATGTTGAAAGGAGGGGAAACGCCTTCCCACCATGAAACCAACCCACCCACCAGTCCCCATCAGAGAGCCTTGGCTCCTCTTTCCCTACCCTCCTTCTTAATGAACTCTCCTCACTCTTTCAGGCACTTTACAGATGATGTTAAGGTTCTTGAAGAGCTTTACCCAAATGACCAAATAGATTTTAATAATTTCCTTGTGTTTTTTGAACAATACTTCCAATGAATCTACCAAGCTATGAACGGAACCATTTTTTCTCCGTGGTTTTGCTCCTTCCTTGAACATTTTCCTCCACTGCCCACGCTTTCAGCTGGAGCCATCTCTTTGTCCTCTTCCTCCTGCTCTCTGTATCTGTTTCAGTACAGATCCCTCCTGTCATCTGTTGCCCCCAGATATTTCTTTTTCAATGCCAAGTCCGGGATCCCAGCAATGATGCCAAGCAGGAAAAAAATAATGACTTTTCTATTTGGCCTTCAAGAAGTCTTAGGTGGTGTGCAGCTACAGGAAAGGTCCAATTATCAATAACTTTTACTTTTGTCAGCCCTTTTATGCATTCTTTCCACCCATGGAAGCACACATCCTTTTCCATCTCAGCCTCTCATGTCTCTAAACAAGGCAAGAGCCTTGATGCCATATTTTCTTTTCAATGCACTATTTAGGCAACTTTGCCTTCCCAGCTTTCAGCAGTTTTGAGAGACAGGGATTTCACCTGGACCAACCATTTCATTGCACAGGATGGGGTTTTCAGGCAGTTTTCCCTGGCAATCCCAGCAGCAGCGCAAAGCTCCAGGCCTATCTGTAGCCATTCTGTGTTCTCCTGGTCTTTGGGGTGACAGGCACCATCTGACCCCACGGCAGAGCCCATTGTGGCTTTTCTGCGTCCTGTGATGGGACCAAGAGGACAAGGGAGCAGATGAAACCACCTGGGCACGACCCACCCTGGTGTTTCCCATCCCACACCACAGGGGACTGACCCTGGCAAGATCATTTGGGAGGCAAAATTCTTGGATTGGGATTGTTCAGTGGAGTGCCACAAACCAAAAATGCCCTTTTTCAGGAGGTTGCACCCAACCTAGGTGCAACCCAGGGAAAAAAACATCAGAGGAATTTGTGTTCACCAATGCTCACGGCCAGGAAAAAAAAGGCTGGATCAGAACTTTTTTGTTCCCGCTGATCCCTCACTTACTAAAGCAGAATTTCTGGGGTTTCCAATGTTCTGCTGCACTATTCCACATTAGGCTAAGCTCATAATGAACGTGGTGTAAGATGTACATGGCACAGCACATTATGAGCAGCTCTGATTGACGGTGCCGTGCAGTGATGACAGCTCTGTGTTTTGCTTTCATTTTTGGAGACTAAGTGGCTTACATGTGGTCCCATTTAAAGGATGTCTGGGTGGCAGCTGCATTCTCCTCTGCGCTTATGAGAGGGAAATGAGCTTTTCAGTCCCAAAATACTGCAAAAAGGGGTTATGTAAAAAGGCTGCATGCAGCTATTGATGGGGGGAAAATGTCCTCTCCAGACAAAGTGACTTCCTGTTTACAAAACAGAAATGTTTTGGACGCGGCTCTGAAATGCCACACAAAATTTTTGATGTTTTCCAGAGCAACGTCCAGCTTGGGATCAGGGTGATTTTTTGAGAGAACTGTCCTTGAAGAATGAGGCTACTTTGAGGTTGTACATCTGGAATTGACAGCTTGTTTTCCAAATTTCAACCTCCCTCTTTAAACACCTCATGTCTAGGGATGCTGTGCCCACAGCAGCACCCTTCCAGTGATGGGCAGCCGTGTACCTGTGACTTCCTTCTTTTCCATTTCCAGACACTTTGCACCGTGGAAACAATGCAGCACTGAAAAAGATCAAGCCCATATAAGAATTAGGATGGGAAAAAGCAATTCTAATTTTAATTGCAGGAAAATGGATGAGACAGTTTTGTTTCTGGACAAAAAAAGAGAGGAATTATACTCACCTAGGAAATTTTGTGAGCAGTTGTGGTTCAAGTTGTGCCAGGGGAGGATTAAATTGGATATTAGGAAAAATTTCTTCACTGAAAGGGTGGTCAGGCATTGGAACAGGCTGCCCAGGGAAGTGGGGGAGTTGCCACCCCTGGGAGGATTCAAAAATCGTGTGGATGTGACACGTGGGGACATGGTTTAGTGGTGGACATGGCAGTGTTGGGGGAATGAATAGCATAGATGATCTTAGGGGTCTTTTTCAACTTTAATGATTCTGTGTTCCATGAAATGTCTCTCTTCATCAAGGCCAAGGGATATTTATTCTAATTACTGCCTGAGGGTGTCTGAAACCCCACGTGGAAGCCAATGGTGGGAGCCATAAACACCTCCTCCAGTCCTCCCTATGGACCATATTTGAGTAGGACCTGACAGCACGGAGCTCCTCCCTTTCCTTGGACATTGGCTAGCAACATCTTTATCCCTTTTCCTTTTCTATGGCACGGGCTGTCCCCACAGCTCAGCGTTCCTTTGCAGAGGGGAAGCCAGGGGCAATTGAGGGGCTCTTGGTGTGCTTTGGCACCAAGCAGCAGAGCCGAGGGGGGAGTGAATAAGCAAACGAGTCCTGCCAAGACAAGATGGTCACTGTAAGTGGAGTTGTGGTCTGCAGTGGCAAAGCACGAGGAGATTGCCAACAGAGGGCTGACCCAGCAAAATGTTGGTTTATTTATACATTTCAGCATGTGCCGAATGCGTGCGCTGTGCTGTATTCCCTGGGAGGGGAGGGGAGGAGAGGAGAGAGGGCAAACCATGTGATGAAAAATATACCCTGCAAAATACACGTGATAGGGCAGCACATCTGAGACATGGACGCAGAATTCCAGGGAGAAAATCTCCCAGAGGATGCCCAGAGGTCTCTGCTTCCCGCTCAGAAATCAGAGCCTGACAGTTCTGAGTTGGTGCAGAGAGTTTTGATTATGTCTGGTACCCAGGAGGAAAATGAGATCCTTACTCCTTACTCCTTACTCCTTACTCCTTACTCCTTACTCCTTACTCCTTACTCCTTACTCCTTGCTCCTTACTCCTTACTCCTTACTCCTTACTCCTTGCATCCATCCCTGGATGTGTCAGATGCCACACTGTCCTGCACCCACCCCCATCACTCAGGACACCCCCAGACGGACTACAAATTCTCTAAATTAAATAAATAATAATAGTAAATAATAAATAAATAATAAATAAAGCTGAGAAGTTCTACTGAATCTCTGTCATTAAAGGCCCCTCATATCTGGGATAAATCTCCTTCTCCTTTCAGCCACCTCTGTCATACAAAGAGGAGGAGATGCAGAAGGAGATTTGGTGGCTCTGCTACGAAACCCACACCAGTTTGGATCCTGCTCCTTGCACATCTAAAAGGATAAACCAGACATAGCTCGTTTCCTTTGGGATTTTTGTTTGCAATGTTGCTTTTGCTTGTTGTTAGCCTGGGTGCTCTGATAAGCTGTGTCTGTGAAGGAATTAAACATGAGAATTTTCCTTCAGCTGGCACAAGTTTGGGTCATTCTTGTACACACAAGGTACCTCAAATGCTCCTGAGATAGAAAACAGTGTCTACATGAGTTAATTTGCTTTTTTTTTTTGTCTGTGGCATTTTTTTCAGCACTTGAAGGCAGGCATAGAGGGGAGGAGGTCTCTCTCAGGCTCCTTGCTTCTGTCTGCTCCCTAAATAACACATTAATCACCCAGACAATGTAACTGAACTCCAGGCTGCTGCCTTCTGCCTTGAAAAAATGCACTTTCCTCTCTGAAATATCAGGATCTGCGAAGCAAGGCTGTTGTTGTCGTGCTTTTCTGAAATCTGACATAGTCCGGGGAGTGTCTCCTCTTGGGAGCTCTGACTGGGTCCAAGGGCTTGTCTGAGGAATGAATAAAATCTTCTCTGCTGATAAGCTGAGGAGGAGTGCAGTGCTGAGCTCTCCAGCACACCTAACCTGGGTGAACCTTGTGTTGTGATATAAACAAGCCCTGCTTTGGTTCAAAGCAACTGTTTTTATTGTTTAAATTGACTTTTGACAGTTTTCACCCCAACCCCGTCGCGTTGCTGCCCAAAACACCATTAAGGGGTTATCTAATTCCACTCGAGGTTTCCCAAAATGCAGAAAATGTCAGGCAGAGATGGATCACAAACGGTCCAAACTGAGTATTAGGTTGTGTGTGAGGAAAACATCCTTCTCCTGACAGATCCCAGACCCATTCCAGCAGGGTTATTGACAGAAAAGTCAAACCAAAGCACGGACAGCGTTGCACGGGGGATCTCAGAAGGGCACAGCAGTGAGGGGAGGACAGGCATGGCCTCAGGGTGTCCTGTGTGGGAATTGGAGACAGGAAAGAACTGCATCCACACGCTGAGTCATGCTGGAAAAGAAGGAACTTTTTTTACATCTTTGACATTTGATAGAATTCCAAAGGTGACAGTGGATTGCAGGGTGAAGCTGCCACCCCTCCAACACACTGGTCAGACCAACAGTCTGTCAGCTCTCTCCTCCTCCATGAGAATATGAAAACAAACCATTTGTTGATACTCAAAGTGTGGGAACTCCTGGTACAGAAAAGAAAAACAATTTTCTCAGAAGGCTGAACCAGGCAACATGTCCTGAGCAGCTGTGGTGGCCACAGGCTGGCTGCAGTGAGGGATAACCAGGGAACCTCTCCTTCTCGCAAGCACAAAACTGAAAGTTGACTTTAAAAAGTGAGTTTTCATCCAGGTGTCAGAAAAAAAAATAAATGGGGTGGAAGAATTGCTTGTAAAAGCGTTGCCTTGCTGAAGTTCTGCTGGGATCAACAGAAGCATACGTGTCAGGGTGCAATGTCTGGTAAGAAAAGGAGATAGGAGGAGGAGGAGGAGGAGGAAGCCCAGGGCAAATCTGGAGGCAGACATGGGACTCTCAGAGGTTTTTGTTTGCTGCTTGTTTGCTCAGTGGATGCAGAAAGTCACTCAGCTCTCACCTTCCTTCTCCCAGGCCTGCAAGCATAAGGTGGCAGCTAAAATTGCTTCCTCTGGACTGAAAAACCCTCTCAGCTCCAGGGCTGGAGACTGAGACATTTTGCAGGGAATTGTCACTTACTGGGAGTGAAAGGCTGCTGGAGTGGGACACGTCTGATTTAGCCTGGTGACCTTTTGCAGAAGCAAAGAAGAAAAAATATCAATAACAAATAGGAGGATGTAATAAAAGGAGACAAAGGGAGGCAAATGGAAATCTGGAAGATACTAAGTGGGTTTTTTTTGGGGAATTGCTTCCCCATGGATGCTCCTGCAGCAAAGCATCTTGCCAAGTGCCAGGTGAACCAAATCCTTTTGTCCTTTGGAAGTGGCAGGGGATGTAAGGCAGGATCCCCTGAAATCTGAGTGACTCTGACACCTTCCCGGGGATGCTGAGGGGACAGCAGGGAGGTGTGCAAGGAAAGCCAGAGTTCAGGTGCACAAACACACACCTGCCTGTTGTCACAAGTGATGAAAAGTCTGCTTCTCAACCCCACCAAAGCTGCCTCAATCAGCCTTCACTTGGCTCTGAGCATGGAAAGATGGCTCAGCAGGTTTTCACTGAGGCAATGCCATCATTCCCAATGATGCGCTGTTGAAAATCCACCCTTCCCTCTTTACCCTTAAGTGGCTGGCTGGGCACTGCTGATTTTCACACTGCCAGGCTGGGAAGGCTGACCAGAGATCAGCACACTTGGAGGGAGCAGGGAACAGATTTTCCTCACCATTTCTTGCTTTTCACAGTGAAAACGTGGTAATGTCTCCAAGCTCACTGCTTCCTGCAGCCAGGTCTGTGTTTGTGCTTAGTGCTGAAATTCATTCTGCTGAGCAATTCGACTTTGTTATTTTTGAATTCAAATAGCAAATACCAAAAANGGCAGGGCAGCTTTTGCTCAGGGTATGGCCAGGCTGTCCAAAAACCCCACTAAAATGTGGTGTTCCCTAGCATGAGGCTGTGAGGTACTTGTTCAGAGCAGGGCTGACCAGAGGCTGCTCCAGCTTCCAGGGAAGTGCTCTGCCAGCAGATTCACTCAGCTGTGCTGCCAAGTGTGTGCTGGGATGTCCAGCAGCACAAGAGCACAAGAAATGGAAAGGAGGGCACTTGCTGCTGCCCCAAGCACTAACACTGCTTAGCCAATTTGTGTCAGCATCCTTTGGCTCTTCGTCCAAGTTTCAGCAAAGAGAAGTATCTCACATACCAGTTCTCATCACCATTTTTATTTTCTTCTTTGGCCTAAAAAGAAAAGTTGAAGTTTCCCTCAGCTGAGTCACAAGATGCAGGAAGTGCAGCTTTTATAATAGGCAAATATGCAAAAATTAACAGTCTCTTCCTTTCTTAGACATTCTAATTTTTCACATAACTGATGTGGCTCAAGCCAAATTTGCCAGGGGAAAAAAATATCCAGCTCCCAGAGATTGGAATGCCAATGTTTCCCTGAGCTCTGAGTCAGAGCCCTTGATAACAGGGAACCAATACATTTGCAGCTGCACAATCCAGAGGCCAAACAGCAGCTGGACTGCTCAGCTCCAAAGAAATCACTGGTTCCAAAGGGCAGCCCAGTGCTGCTGGGCAGACCACAGGCTCCTTGTGGAGCAGCCCTTGCTGTGTTGTTCAGGGGCAGATCAAATGGAAGCAGAAAGTTTCCAGGGCCCCTTCCAGAGGCCTTCTCCATGGCTTCATCTTCCCTGTGAGGGTGCTGAGATCCTGGCACAGGATGCCCAGAGAAGCTGTGGCTGCCCCATCCCTGGAAGTGCTCAAGGCCAGGTTGGATGGGGCTTGGAGCAACCTGGGACGGTGGAAGTTGTCCCTGCCCATGGCAGGGGGTGGAATGGGATAAGCCTTAAATTCCCTTCTTCCCAAACCATGCTGTGATTTCATGACTTTATTATCCTCTCCAGGACATCTCAGCTGCATCCATGCCAATAAATGCTGTGGGGGACCACATCCAAGCCAAGGATCCCACAGATGCCTGTGCCAGTCTGCACTTTTACACTGCTCACATCCTGCTGCTCTGCCACCACAGGGGCTGCCCAGAGCTTCTGCAGGGAGTTCAGCATGAAGAGAAGAAAACACAAATCATGAAGAGTGGGGCTGTTGTCAGGTTCAACAAGGCCAAGAGCTGCATCCTGCACGTGGGTCACAACAGCCCCCTGCATGGCACTTTTTAACTTCCCACTTATGTAAATGCATCTTATTACACCCAATTTGCTCTGATATGCAGGGGAATCTATTAAATCCAGCCCAGAACCCAATGAGATACCCCTTAATCCACGACTAAAGCTGCTCAGGCAGTCTCCAGGGGGTTGGTAGGATTTGCAATCCACAGCCACAGCAAAGTTTGCTCCTTTGAGGCCGTTTGGCTGGAGGCTCTGACAAATGCCTGGATGCTAAGGAAATGTAAACCAGGCCCAGGTGCTACCAGCGCTTTGCCAAGGCTCATCTGCTCCCTTCCAGGAATTCTGCCACCATGGTGCTCAGAGCCAGCCAGGAGCAGATCCAAGGGACTCCCTGGAGGCTGTCTCAGCTCTCGGTGTAACCCAGCACCTTCCCTTCAAACCACAAACGCCCATGGTGCTTTTCCTGTCCTTCTTTTATTTCCCTTTCTCTCCTGTTTCAGCCTGGATGACAAATAATGCTTTAAGCTCATCAAGGAAATGACCTCATATTTTAAGTTCTTTTCTGGGGCAGCTTTTTAATATTTAAATATATGTGTGTGCTTTTCTGCTTCTTTCTTCTCTCCTGCACATCCGATAAAGAGTTTCCCCTGCAGAAAGGAGCAGAGGGTGATATCATAGCTCACTGAATGCACTTGTTGCTCCAGCCCTCCTTGTGTTTCTGAGGGCTCGCTCAAATTTCACTGAAGTTGGCTCTATTTCAAAGCCTCAGATGATGGATCACTGAGGCAGGTTTCTCCTCTTGCTTTTTTGCCATTCCAGAGGTATATAAAGCAGGAAAATTAATAATGCTGTGATTTTACTGGGGAATGTTAAACATTAGCAATCACGCACTCTTGGATGTTGGTATTGACCATGACCACCTTGCTGGCGTGTGGAAGGAAGGAAGGAAGGAAGGAAGGAAGGAAGGAAGGAAGGAAGGAAGGAAGGAAGGAAGGAAGGAAGGGATTCAATCTGCATCTTACAAACTAACTTCATTTCTGTAAACCTTCAGAGCACCCGACACAGAAAAAGTCAGAATAACTCTGTTTCAGAGAGATTCTGAAGGAGATGAATCCACAGGAACTCTAAGGAGGGTTAGGTATCAGGTTTGCATCCAAACCTCAGCCAGTGGAAAAAGGATGACATCTCTGCGATTATGTTTCTCCAGCCCTTCTATTAATTCCTTTGCCACCTGGATGTAAAGCGCTACTTCCTTCTCCCTCCAGAGAATTCAGTCATCTGGTTTGTGCACCAGTGGTGATTAAAAAAAAAAAAATCTACCATTCAAGTAAGGCTCAGGATGAAGATATTTAAAGACAGGCTGAGGTAAAGGCAGTTGGTTCTGGGAGACTGCTAAAGGCCCACAGATGAGACAAGCTGACTGCCTTGAGCTGTGGTGTGAATAATGCTTCAGGGCTTGCTTGCTGGAGATGATCTTTTGAATGGCTCAAATGCGTTTTTTATATGTCCAGGCACCTTAATGTTCCATCCCACTGGTGCACAAGCTGCACCCAGGAGGCAGCACTTTGGGGCTACTGGGATTTAAGAATTAATTTCTCATCCAAACCATAACTGAAGGAGCTTCACGGCCGAATCACTGCAGCTAGCTCCATTTGGCCATTGGGATCAGGATGAAATTTGGTCCAGGATGATGGGAGTGGACAAATGTGGAGACTCATAAACTAAGAAAGGCTGTGCCTAAAGTGACACTGTGCTATGGCAAGTCTCACTTAGCACACACTTTCATTAATGGAGAAAAGGAAGCAATATGCCAGAAAACTCAAAAAAAATGCAGAGTTTCCAGCTTGCATCCGGAGATGTTGGTTATTTCTGCACAATTTCAGCATGTTTAGTAGGGGACGAGTCCTACATCCAAAGGCACTCACCTGAGAATTTCTTTTAGCACAATTTTAATGAACCGCTCATGTCATCAAGGAAGAAACCAACCAAGCGGAAAGGCCAGCAGAGGAACTCTCAGCCAGGGCAGAGCAGCAAAGTCACAACTCAATAAAAAAGGAGCAGCAGACATCAAAGTAAGGATGAGGTGATTTTCGACGCACCTGGATGTCGCTTCCCCCCTCAGCTCACCATCCGTGTTCTGTGTCAGCAGAAATATGTTGGACCCCTCAAGTGCAACAGCAAGAACTTGGGAACAGATCCAGAGTGCAGTGAGAGCTTTCAGTAACCTCACTGATCATGAGCTCAGGCCCAGTGTGATGGACTATTGCTTCGCTCATTTGGGTTTTGTTTCTCAGGTAAAACTTTTCACCTCCTCGTTCGGCGAGAACAAGTCATTAGACTTTTTTTTTTTTTTTAGGATCTTGATTTGCTTGTGTGTGAGTTGACAGCCCAAGAGTATTTGCCAAAAGTTGGTAAAGTGCCAAGTTTTCATTAAACCTCTTGTAAACCCCAAACTGCCGTCCTGCGAGGCTACATCTGGCAGGGAAGCCATCTGTGATTCGTATAGTCTTGCTCCAACAAAACGACAACAGTGTGAAAAACTCTTTTCTCTGGTCGGCAGTGAACTGTAAAAGTAACATTAGTAATAGCTTCTGCAGGCTCAGTAATGACATAATTGACATTGGCTGAAAGCAAAAGCCCCAGCAGCGAGGTCTTGCCAAGGCTCTGGGTTGATTCATATCATCCTTCAAAAATACAGGTCGCAGTCAAGAGCCCTCTTGGACGCTGCTTCTCACGTGAGTGCTGAGGCTGCTCCTCCTGAGCAGAGACTGCAGCACAGCCTCGCAGAGCAGGAGCCTCCTGACCCCAACTTTGGCAAAAAACAAAAAAAAAAAACAACCCAAAAAACCAACAAAAGAAACCCCTCAAAAAACTCAAAAAAGTGCTGCTCTGCTTGACTGAAGCCATTTACTTGATCCATAAACAAGGCCTGTATTTGCAATTGTTTGAAAACCTGCAGCTTCACAGCGAAGTGCACATTGCACCCAGTAATCTCTTATATCTATAGCAACATGACCTGGTGCATTTTATTTAATGCAGAGCCCTAGTAAGGAGACTGGGCTCCAAGCCATCTGCACATATGTTTCTTGGATGCCTGATCCTGATATTTTCATTTTGCTTCAGATGAGCTGCACTGTTAGGGGGCTCCCATTTATAGCATCCGGGATTTTTTCCAGTATATGTTGTGCTCACCCTGTCTGCAAACCTCTCTTTTGCCCTCAACCTCCTTCACCCCCACAACTCAAAAAAAAAAA
>VYZR01055919.1:41430-53969 GCA_013400675.1 Oxylabes madagascariensis | reverse complement strand
GCTACAGGACAGAAGAGTCTGCAAACTACCTATTGAAATGGCTGCATGTGCACTGACAATGTGATCTACTAATATGGGGGAGGGAGAGGAGAGGAGAGGAGAGGGGAGGGGAGGGGAGAGGAGAGAAGCAGCTACCCTATCCTGTCTCTGAACCAGCATATCACATACAGCCTTAAACTTCCCTCCCCTACTCTTCTTTTTGGCCTGCTAAGTAGGTTCACCACAGAAACTAATTTGGTCAAGTCTGAGACAGGAAAAAAAATCCCTGTAGATTTCAGAAAAAACCTTGATTTTATGTTGTGGGTATAAAGTTCCTATGTTTAAAAACGCCACATACATTTCACTGTCAAAATTCAAACTGTAGTTTTCATTCAATATTGAAATTGCTGGAGCCTCTGTTTACAGAGAGGCTGGGCTGACAGTCTTTTTTTTCCCCCACAAACTGGCTACATTAGTAAGAGGTGCAAAAGCCCACAACCTACAGCGGCAGAAACGTTTTCCCAATTGTTAAACCCCCCCAGCTTTCACCTGAATGACGATAACTATGGCAGTGTAAATGGAGTCAGGACTCACCTCTCTTTGTCCAAGGGACTGACTAAGAACAGACAAAAGACAGCAAATCACCAGTAACTGAATGCAGACCAACAAAATTTCCTGACAAAGGTGATCTTACTTTACAGCTTCCAGATGCTGCTCAGGGCAACCATCCGCTCTGAACAATCTTGCACTCACAGAAATGTTTCTCCAGCTCAGACAAGGCACAAGCTTAAAAAATGCTTCATGAACTTCTCTATCAGCACAGTAAACAGGCATCATAAAGCAAATAGAAGATGTAGGGGAAAAGCAGTAAACAGAAAAAAGCAGGATTGGTTCTGTTAAAAATTCATGACACTGGTGCAATCCACTTACTCCAGTCCTGGCAGAAGCACAGCTATTTTCTCTAATGCAAACAGTAATAAATGTCATTATGACATACTCTGAATTCACAGAATATTGAAAGAAATTACAACATCCATATGAAGGCTGCTTGACATTCTTCTAATGTGAAGCTGCTGTACACAGGCAGCAAAATAATGACAGCAAAAAGACCAAAGAAAAATAACTCACATGATGAAGGGAGTACACACATATACAATAAAATTATTGCTTCATCTGTCGTTCCTTACTGAACACAAGGGAACACCTACTAAACACTGAAGTCAAGATGTACTCTGAAAGCTAGTTCTCTTTTTCCTCTTTACAAAAATACAAGAACAAGAGAACACCTAAATGTTCATCTAAAAAGGTCGATGTTTCCATGTACACAGATTGTAGCATTCCATTGCAAGTACTCACTGAACAAACCATGACCAAGCTGGTTTTTTATTTTAAAGCTAACTATGTAAATGAATGCCCTAACACTCCATATCGAAGAATTCAAATTAATTCCTGCAAGCTAATAACACTAATACCATCAGTACCACCACCAAAGCCCAAAGGCCACCTCCTCCTTGTGACTCAATTCTCTCTTTCCCAACAAACATGCCACAGGTATTATCTATGGTTCTTTAACAGATTGATTAACCACTACTACAAATACACTACCTGAATGCTCTGTCTATACAAACACTGTAATAATCAGTGTTTCTGAATGAATAATAAACTCTGTCCAGCCCAGCATCTACAAGGACGTGTGCAATGGAGAAAGCAAAGACAGATCTCAGTTTAAAAAAAACCCATTACTTCCTCTTTCAATGAAATCTTGATTTTTAAGTACTACTCGTGTTAAAGCTCAGTCTTTCATGCCACCTTGAAATTCAGATACCAACCTATCCATATCCATCAACACTGATTAACAAGTAAAACCAATGGAGTAGGTAGCACTGCTAGCAGCAGTGTGTGTGTATATTCCAGCTTTTATGCCACCAGTAGAGACAAAGGGAGCGATTTCTTCCCAGGTGATTAATTTTAAAGGGCTCAGTTAGTGAATCTGAGACAGGAGTGATTTACCCCCGGGGGCTCCAAAGTCAACACTATAACAAATCTCCTGCTTACTTCACACAGAACATATTTGAGGACAAATGCCTGGATCTGATCCAAACACACATCAGGTATGTTATAACTTCAATTTATAAGTAGAAGACTTGCACTGAAATTTCAGATGCATTAAAACTCGTAAGTTTTTATGTATATTCTTTACTGACTAAAACCACTGAAAACACATAGCTGGAAACATGGAGAGCTCTTTCTTAGTAAGGTACAAATGTCTAGTACAGCTGCCTAAACAAAGCTTTTCCATATCAGATCACCAGCAGGCATCAAGAATGACAAACAGTATCTGAAGTAGACAAAATTCCTAACATGCCATCCATATTATGCCTTTTTATTATGGTGAAGACAGTCTATAGCTATTGATTTTCCAGCTGTTGACAAAGATCAATTTGTCTTAATTTTATTATTAGCCTCTTACAATTGAAGGCATTGGTAATATTTCAACAATTTGTTAACTTCTGACACAATTCTAGATTTTTTTCTTGGAGCTTTCAGGTCTCAGCTCATTTTTTCAAAAAATCTCTTTTTCTTTGCTTACATACTGTTGTCACCAACACCCAAATGTAGATAATACGCATAACTAGGGCCCTCATGTAGTGTTCCAGCACTGTAGGAGGCATTCTCCAAGCAAACTGCAGATTAAATAAGAGATTCACACCCCACAAAAGCTGACACAATACAATAATAAAAAGTGAAAACCAGCAGCAGAAACAGGAACAGATGTAAGCTTTCTCTTTCCCATGCTAAATCACAACAAAATTACTCCTGAATTTTCGCTCCATCTGGGTAATTTACTGCTCGAACTTGTGCACTATAATAGGAACTCTGTCACTGAAAAAGTGTTAAGTATTTTACATGCAATACCAACCCCAAATGCAACATAAAATTCATTTGTCATTGTGTATCTGTTTCGTCCAGACAACTGATCAATTGTTTTCACTCTGCCTCCCAAAAATCATTGATCGGGACAGTACAAATATTTTAACTCTGCTATGGAGTATCAGAGTATTTCAACTGACTCCTTACAATTCAATGATAAGCACCAGTGAAATCACCTTCCACGTTTAATGAAATTTACTTATTAATTCTATACAGCAGGCAGCCAAGCCATAATTACCTTACTATCTTATGAACTACAACATGCAAACAAAATTCCAAATAAGCATTATTATAACTTCATTACAGAGCTGTTCTTCTAATAAGAAATGAGGATACTTTTGTAAGCTGTAGTTATAACTGAGTATGGCTATACACAGTCTCACATTTTGGACTACAAGGAATTCAAATCCCTCTTCCTCACATCTCACACTCATCTCTTCATGTATCCTTTAAAGCTCACCCCATCACTGATACTGCCCAGACAGCCTGCCGCCTTCTGTTCTCCACTGCCTATGCTACCTTTTAATTCACTGTTAGTCAGCGTTCTAAGCATGTCTCCTACACCTATATTCAATTACAGGTAGGAAAATCCCTTTCCTTTTCTTCTTTCACCTCTAGCCTCCAGGAGCATCTTGACACATTCTCTGACTTGCAATTAATTATGGCCTTGTCCACAGCAAGCAAAAGCCCATCCACACAGCTGCATTATTGTACCTACACGGATGTAAGCTCCAGTCATCTGCACGGTGGAGCTTCTGCTGTGTGCATCTTACTAGTCAATAGTCCCCTCTGTTGTTGCAATGCTTGCGTGTTTTAAGACTTGTGCCAGCTGTTTGGGGTTTTTTCCATCCACTAGAGAAGATTTCCATAAGAGGAGGAGAGTATCTTAGATCCCAGCCTACAGCATTGTATTACATGTCCCAGAGGATGGGTTCCACACAGATAGAAGGATGACAAACACTAATATACAGGTGTATTAGGGAAGGAGAGGATCCCTTTTTCTAAAATTAGCAATTCTGATACTCTCACCTTCTACAGCTGTAGTCTCCAAAGTGAAAAAGCAGATAGAGGATGCAATGCTTAAACTATGAAAATATAAATACTTCAAATCACATTCATGCAAGCTCATCCTCACCATAGAGGAAAAGAGGTAGGAGGGGACTAACCTACACCTATTCTTCTTGGAAAAGCATCAGGACTGGCCTCATAACTTACAGAAGATTTTCACTTTGCAAAATGTGTCAAGTTTATCACTTTAAGACAAAGCATTACTCAGCCAGATGTCTATCAGCAAAAGATCACTCACCCAAACAAAATTCAAAATCAGTAACTTAAAGCTGCCTTTGGGATTTGCCTGCACTGCAGTTGCTCTTGTGACTGCAGTATCATAAAAAAAACCCATAAACTGACTAACCTAATCAGCAACAAATATAGCAGCAAACTTAAAGTACGCTCAGTTACAATATACATGTATTGCATGACTCAAATTTATAACCTTGCTAGTTAACAAACAACTTGGGTCAGAGAATACAGACTTTTTACAATTAACCTTAATAACTGTACATAGAAAAAAAAACCCAACCAACCCACCAGAAGAGCAAACATACCAATTCCAATGAAGCCTAAGCCATGAACTTACAGAAAACAGAAAGAACAGAAAAACAGGTCAACTTCAATTGAACCTAAGCCATAAAGTAAGCACCTAGTTTTAACACATATTGCCAAACATGACATTTAAGTTTTGTTGTTTCATTTTAGCAATTATGATTTTTAAAACAGGATTTCTTCTAAAGTGATAAAATTTACACTGAAATAAGAGAGAATAGTACCTTCCAGTCTTTGAATTTTAGCTTTCACAGAAATAACTGTTTCAAAGGGGGAAACTCGGAGTTCAAAGCAGGTTCCTGTAAGCGTTTCAATGAAGAGCTCCATAGTTTCATAGAAAGGAAGTTTGTAGTGAAATGGTCCCATATTATCTTTATTAAAAAAAGGAGGCTCTTTCTTGTTGGCCATTAGAAAGGATTTAAAACTTCCTTGTAAGAAGATCTGTCCGGAAACTACATTCCACTTCTAGCCAAGGCAGCTTTGAAGACACGTGTAGTGCATTGCTGTTCATCTTTAGGATTTTTCACCTATAAAGCAAACAAATATAATTCTGACAACATCTAAACGTAACTGTTAAAGAGAATTTAAATTTATTTTACATAAAACGGCTGTTAAGAAACACTACGTTATTACCTAGGTAGGGCAAGATAACCACAAATTATATTACCGATGCTGTAGTTTTAGGGCTTCAGTTTTAGGGCTGTCAGTCAGCATTTCAGGCGCAACCTACTACCTTTGTTATTTTTGTTTCCACAAGCGACATGACAACCAGACGCCCAATACCTCCTGACAAGAGCTGAGCCCCCCGCAGTGTCAGAGCTAGAGAAAAACTCCAGAGAGGCGTAAGAACAGGGGCTGCTCGGGGCTCGGGGAAGGCGGTTGGAGGCGGCAGCTCAGCCGTGCTGCGGCCAGCGGGGTCCAGCCCGCAGCGGAGCGGGGCCGGAGCCGGGCAGCCGAGCGAACAAAGGACGGCCAGCAGCTGCCCCGTCCCCGCCGCGCCTCGGGCGGCCTCGCACCCCGGGCCGGCCCCGGCCCCCGCTTCCNCCCGCCGAGCGAAGGCGGGGTCTCACCTCACCTGCCGCCGCCGGGCCCGTTCGGGGGGGAGACAGGGCTCCTCTCCCCCCGCGCCGCCCCGCCCGCCGCAGCTGCCGGAGCCGGCCGGGCCCGGCGGGACGCACGGACCGGGAGCGCAGCCGGAGCCGCCGGGAGGGCAGGACCGGGAGGTGCAGCCCGGCAGCCCCCGCGCTGCCCCGCCCTGTGACAGATCCTCCCGCGGGCCAATGGGGCGCCCGCTCTCACGAACCTCGGCCAATCAGCGTCCTCCGGGGGCGGGGCTCGCGGTGCCTCAGGGGCGGGCGCCCGCCGGGCCGCTTGTTGTGGTCGTTAAGACGCGGGGCGGCCGCGCGTGCGCAGAGAAGGACCCGGATGCGCTTCCTCATCCCGGGGAGCGCTGAAGGCCAGGCTGGGTGGGGTTCGGGCAGCCCGCTCCCGTGGGAAAGGGGTTTCAGGTCCCTGCGGCCCCGAACGGCTCTGTGAGTCTGCGCAACGCCCCCGGGCTACCGGTGGACACGTGACAGCGGCGGCGGCCGCGCTGCCTCCTGGGACTCGGAGTGCGGGGCCGGGGAGGCGGCCCGGGCAGGCTGGGTCTGAGGCGGCTCCGGCGGCTCGCCTCGGCCGTGGCACCGCCGGCCTGTGCCCAGGGCCAGCCCGCGAGTCAGCAGCGAGACCCAGCGCTCAGGCTCCAGGCATTGCCGGTGTGCCGGAGCGCGGCTCTGGGCCCGGGAGGCAGGGCCGGGCCCACTCCCGGCGCACGCAGCCGCCCCGCTGCTCCCAGCCAGGACACGGAACATTCCCGGCCCTGGCGGAGGCCGGGCACGGCTCTGGGGCACCTTCACTGAAGGTCAGCGCTCGATTGTGCTCCCGTTTTAGCATGAGCTGGCGAGGGCAAGCTCCAGAATCAGCGGGGCCCTTGGATGATCATAGGCTAGTGAAAACAAGCTTATCCTATTAGCGGGTGCTAATTACATTAACCACTTTACTTTCCATTTAGGTTTTAAAATACACAAGACCTACCCTGACTCGCTGTTAGGTTTCAGGCCCAGTTAAAACTGTGGGTTTTGAGAAGGATGTAGTGAGTATGGGAACGTGTCAGAGGTTCTGGATGCTGTAACAACTGAGCCTTCAGTTCTGCCCTTCCCAGAAATCTGCAGCCGTGATTCATCGAATCTGCAAAAAAACCCAAAAAACCAAACCTGAAACTTAAACCAACATACAAAAAACCCCTCAAATCACCAAAAAACCGACACAACTCAAAATCGAACCCTCTAGCCAAAACCTAGTTCAAAAAGTCACTACTCAGACCAAGCCCTCCCAGAAGTGAGGTGCCTAGACCTGGAGCTGTTGTTAAAATTGAGAACCACACATTGAAGACTCGTCACATTTTAAGATGTAAAGAGACACAGGGACAGGACTCGCTGTCTGCCAGTTTAGAAAGACTAGGCAGGAAGAAAGGTTCTGATCTACATCATAGAAACTTGCACTATGAAGAGCTTTTCTCTGCTGAGCTTTCACATGAAAGTTTAAGAAACACTGAGGCAGGAGCTTTTTTTTTCCTACTCCAGGAGCTTTTGGCTCTCAGGGTTCTGAGCTTGTGAACAGCCCTCTTTGCAATGCTAACAAGTTATTAATATGAAGGGCCAAAAACAAAGATGCAGAAAAAGAAGAATTTACCATCTTCTTTTCTCCATCATATATCTTTGAAGCCCTTCTAAGCACAGAAGAAAGGAGTAAAGAAGCAGTCCAAATCATGTATGAGGCATATGCAGCAGATGTAATGCCTATAAATAACGTTCAAGTGCTTTCACTGCAGCCACCCATTTGCAAATAGCCCCCACAATCTTTTTCAAGCTGCCACTCCCAGCTTACCCCCCACTTAACATGAATCATTGCCAGGCCCACCTATGGTGCAAATCAATACATCATGTTTCTCCTTTATCCCGTCCAGCTTTTTCTTCTGCTTTACCCTCATTAGTGCTAGATGTTTCACCAGTAGTATTTACTGTGCCTGATAAAGGAAATCCAATTTGAGAAACTAGAGACTGAAGCAGGTGTCTCAGAATGAGGACTTCAGTGCAAGTGGTAGCTGATCTCAAAGAAATCCTCTGAGCACATGCTTTAAATTCACAGCAGAACAGTCTTAAGTGTCTGAGATAACTAGTCACTACCATAAAAACAGTGAATCTACTCAGAATTGCAGGCAGCCACTTGTACAATAAAATAAACATTTGATCCTTCTGCATTTATATATTTGATCTGCTTGTATGCATGCAGGAGAGCAAGCATCTACCACTGGGTATCAAGTATGATTAATGGCATCTGTTCCAAAAGGGAATGTAGAAAATACAGGAAGCAAAATTAAACCAAATACATCTGACAGTTAGAGGGATTCCAGAGTATCAACCTCCTGTACACAGCTTACACTATGTTATGGATGGGAAGGGAAAGCAGACAGCAAGCCTTTAGGCACAAAAGAGTCTTTGCATAAAGTATGTACATAAGCTTGTTAGCCTGGAAGTGGAAGTGACCAAGCGTGCTCTATACAGACGGACTTTGTGAAAACGGTTATTTGCAAAACTCTGGCAGCTCCATGCAGGTGAAAAATCTCCTTTAATGGCCTACAACTTGAACAGAAGAAGACACTGTTAGGTTTCTGTTGTCTTCATGGACCACTCGGTGCTCATTTGTAACACACTCTTCCTGGCAGAGAAGCATTAGCCATTGTTATTTTCATAGCCCACATTAGCTGCCTATATGAAATACCTCATGCGAGTTGGTGTCAAGTCCTGCTCTCAGATTTCCTAACTGCTTCATTCTGTAAGAGAAGCTGCAGCTGATACTGAACCCAGCATTACCCTCCCATTAGCTCAGGAGGTGGCAGCTGACCCAGACAAGGCACGGTAGTGGTTTTGGTTGCTTTCAAGTCATGATGCAGACGTTCTAAGCAAGAGGTAAAGAGGAAAGTAAGAAATGCAGACAGATCAAATTTAACAGACTCCATTTACTATTTATTAATTATTTTATCTATAGATCTGTTTAATAAAACAAACTATACTTTATATAATAGATTACTTCATTACAGGTATTGCACAGGCTGTATTCATCTCGGCACCATGGAAACATGATAGCAGGAGGTTACTGTATTTTTTAAAAAATATATTATTTAGCAGAATTAGACTAGCACAAGAGAATACTAACCATTTTAAATGGGTAATCTCATTTAAATATCCATGTCCATCTCATTCCAGCTCTACTGAATTAGAGAATCCAGAGTATTAGTACTGGACAGGGCTAAGGAAGGCTGCTTCTCTGCAAACATCCCTTGACTACTGGCCTCCAAAGACATTCAGCGGGTCATCAAATGTGCTCAGGATCTTGCTTTCAGATTTTGCTTCTGAGGTTGCTTGGGAAGATCTTGTTTTAGGAGTAGGTATCTTGACTTGGCTGCTAGAGAAGATATCATCTAAAGAGGGGAACAAAAAAAAGACTTTAATGAGAAGTGACTACTAAAGCAACATCGTACGCAAGAGACTCCATCACATAGCAGCGACTGCCAAGGACATTCTGTGATAAACAAATGCTTTCCTGCTACTTTCAGTTCTGGATGCATTTGGAAGGACATATGTGGGAGCTGTTAGCTGTAAGATTTTGTTTTCTTCTCAGTAGACAGCAGAATACTTGTATTTTATAACGTGTTCAGGCCCTCATAAGCATTTGTAAAGTACTAATAAATTAAAGCTCCACAATAAATTCTGTCATTCAAGTGCCAGATAACATCCCTCTGATCTAGAACATTAGTATCTGAGGAACCTGAGAGATCCAAGACCTGTGAGGTTGTTGCTAAAAAAAATCAGAAGAGGAAAAGATGATAGTTGCTAGCAACTACTGTGGTGATATTCACTAACCATGAGTCTAATCTACAGCGCAGTAAGAACATAATATAAATCCCCTGAGAACAGACCATTGCTAAGATGCAAGGAGGCACACAGCTATAACCACCATCCTGATGAATATTCAAAAAGTCTGTCTAGAGTCTTGAATCAAGGTCTCCCACCACCTTCCTCAATACAGGTGTATCTGTTGTGAATAACTAGGACCACAAAGTGGAAAAATATCACACTGCCATTAAGGCAGAGGACAACAATATGCAGCAATTAAATCATCCAACACAGACAGCCTGTGTCAGCTGCAGAGCTCACAGCCCTGTAATTCTTGCTGTGGCTAGAACTGCTTGTGTTTAGGACTGTGCTCATGAAAGACATGAAACTCCTACCATACACATGCTGAGGGGCTGCCATGAGGTTTCCTGAGTGCACACAACAGTGCATCTCGTACTCTAAACTAAGAAATTTAGGATACTCAGATTATGCAGTTGGAGTATAAAACCAAAAAATTACAAGACTTAGATATGAGGATCACTAGTGATTCACAAGGCCAGTGTAAATAGCACATAACTGATCTTGAATCCTTATTAAGAAAACACGGGTGTTATGTAGAGGTTAATACAGCCACTGAGTCTAGCTGGTCAGAACATGGTTCTAATAACATCAAGATTATTAGAATATGAGTTTGGTCCCTGTATGGGCCATTCACTAAGAGTTAGACTTGATGATCCTTGTGGGTCCCTTCCAACTCAGAATATTCTGTGAATTCTAGTCCAGAGTATAAAAACTAGTATTTCAACCCTCAGCACGTAGCCTAACCTTGAGCAGAGGCCAAGCACAATGTGGCAATGTGGTCTATCACAATGTGTTCCCCTGCCTCTTCTCACTACTTCCAATTCAGCATGTGTCTGCTACTGTGCTGATCATAGGGATTACACAGGAATAATCCAGGACCACACTTCAGCACAAGAGCAGTTTAGAAAGGTAGCAAAACAGAGTAATGCCCTGCTGGCATCACTCCAAAGCAAGAAGCTATCACACGGATTAGCTTTACAGCAGAGGGGAAATACAGCGAGTGCCAGAAGCAGTAGAGGCATCACTCCCATTTTTTATAAAGAGGCTTAAAGAACAGAAAAATTTTGCCCAGGGAAAACAGTATTTGTCAGAGTGCAAAAAAGCTCAGTCACCGTTTTGAAGATAGGCAGAGGTGACATCAGCTATAAGGTAATTGAGGACTCTAGTGACTGGAAGGTGTGGTAGGACAAAAGAAAACAGCCTGCAGCCTTCATACCCCTCAAACTGCAGCTGTAATTAACTGATTCATTTGCAGCAGAAAGCTTCTCCTAAAACAACAATATACAGCTCTGTAAAAGTGCTACCACGATCACTTAAGCCAGCCCTTAATGTGAAATGTAGGCAAGTGCCAGTTCCACCAGTCCACTGCCAGCAGCACATCCTCATCTTCAGGCACCTCCCTGCACTCCTGTTGGTGTTCTGGAGCTCCGTGGGCACTAAGGAGCTGCACACCTGAGGAACTGAACACACCTGTGCCACTGAACAGCCACCACTCTACAGGAGGATGAAGTCCAGCAGATGCAGGGCTTTAGGTGCAATAGGCATCAAGATCAGCTGTGACATCAAACACAAAGCTTTAGCACCAGAGTTGACGTCAAAAGTGGAGTACAAAGAACAGGTTCTGTTGTGGCTAATTTTCAAGTGGCACTCAACAACTGTTTTTTTCAACATTCAGTTCAGATTTTTGTGCTGAATATTTGGAAGGGGTAACTGCTTGGCAGATTCTTTCACTTACTATGGACTACATGAAAAAATGTAAATTACTAAATCAAGATCTTTTTTAAAATCATCCAACATGTACTTCAAATACTTTCCTAACAAACCTTTTAAGTCTTATTTTTTCTATCAATCAAGAAGATTTTGATATCTCAAAATGCTCATTTTCCAGCAAGTTTTCTAGCATATTTACAGACTTCAGCCATCAGGGTAGAGTGCTTAGCAGCAGTCCAAGCAAAACAGTGTAAGTCAGGTTCAATTTGAGTAAGTTAGAGGGAATGAAGACTTGACAAGAACCAAAGCTGGAGAAGAAATTTTGTCTAAGAAAAGAAATACATGCAATCTCAAACAGGAGCTATGAACATGAAGAGCCTGAAACAGTCACAGTGGAGAATCACATTACTATCAGTATCTCTGCTGATGAAGAAAGGAGCATGCTTTGTGCATCATTTCACATTACTACTTGCTGTTTTTTCAACAGATTATACATAGCAAAACTTTGCTTTCAGGTGTAGTATCTGTAAATTGTCCTGGGTACACGAATGTAAGCAAAAGCTTATGGGCTCCAGGGTAGTTAACACAATAGTGAAGGTGGGAGGGGCAGAGATGCTAATTTGTTCGTATCAGTGACTCATCTGAAAGTACAATACAAAAAGCTGTGCAAATTGAAATACAGAATCTGTCTCAGAGCCATAACAACGTGAGATGAGTCTCTTAGAAACTTGTCTGGAGTAGTTCCCTATAGGAATTAACTTTTTCTCAGAACAATTTTATACTCTCTCCTAAACTACTTAAATGCCATGCTAGTTCTACAAATCTAGAAAGTTCTGATCCAAGGTTAAAATCCAAAGATGACTAGAGATTTCACAGCAGTTGAAAAGTAAGAGAAAGCAGAGGGTTCTAAAACATCAAAGATGAAGGCAACTCAGAACAATATTACAAGACTAGTAGCAAGATTTTTACTTATACGTACACTTACCCATATCATCATCAAATATGGACTTTTGTTCCACCTTCTTCTTGGTCTTCTTTTCTTTTGGTTTTGCAGTTAGATCCGCAAAAATATCAATGTTATCATCAAACAGGTTAGTCTCTGGCATTTTCTCTTTCATTTTGGTCATTGGCTTAATTGCCTCAGTAGCAAATATATCATCCTTGGAGAAAAACATAGAAAGATCTCATCAATCCACAACACGCTTAAAGAGAATAGTCAAATTATCTGCACACAGCAGCTGAGATGTTTAGAAGACTTGGGTCTCCTGGGCTTATCAGACAAAGGCTGAACCCCATGAT
>VYZR01055919.1:30890-41123 GCA_013400675.1 Oxylabes madagascariensis | reverse complement strand
TTTGCCAACCTAACTAGCAAGAAGTTGGAGATCCCTTTCCTCATGGGGGACTTGGCAGAAGTGCCTTAGCAGTGGATTGTACACAGATCAAGTACAGAACACAGAGGCCTGTATCAAGTACCCAGCCCACCAATTTTATTCCTTTTTAAAGTGTTATTTAGCTGCTGGGAATTGAACAGACAGTTGACAAATAAGAACCAAATACCTTATTATTCTGAAAAAGGTAGCACATTCAGTGCATGCCTGCTCTGTGTTAAGGCTCCACCTTTTAAACCACTGCTGCTAGTTAGGGGCTGAACAACTGAAGAAAGAGTTTCTATATCCCAGTAGTGGAGCAGGATTTAAAGTTTACTGCACTCCCTTATCCTGCACACCCCATCCTATTCAGCAGCCTCCATTAAGCCTAAATTAGAGGTGTCTGCATATGGTCCTGGGGAACAAAAGCCAATGTGGCAGGTTCAGCCATTACCTCAAAGATATCTTGGGTAGTAGGGTCAACTGCTTGGTGGACAGCAGATTTTAATTCCTTTTTTCCAGTTTCCTGGGAGGTGAAGAGAGAATCTTCCTCTTCCTCCAAAAAAGGTATAGGGCTGCTTTTTTTTGAAGATTTTTGTTGTACAGGCTGGAAGAGATCATTGCTGTCCTGATCACCCAGATCAGGCTTTTTCTCCTTGCCCTTGATGGGTTTGGTAGCAATACTGTCTGGCATTCCCTCCTTCAACTTTGATTGTGCAGCTGGTCTGGATGTTGAGCTGCTTGCAAAAAGGTCTTCAGATTCAAACAGATCATCCCCATTTTCTGTGGATTCCGGGGGAAGGAGTTTGTTTGTCCCAGCAGACAAAACACTGCTGTGAGCTGGTAGTGACAAGCTAGAGAGAAAGCCATTTTCCGTGGACTCTGCTTCAGCAGCAAGAGGCTCCTTTATGTTCACTACTGCTGACGTCCGTTTTGGTAGAGAGAATTGTGACTCTTTAGCAGTGTCCACCTCCTCACTCACTTCAGCCTCTTGGGCAGCCAGACGGCGCGCCATTCTGCTAGGGGGTCTGCGCTTCCCTGGAACCCTGATCCTGGTCTGCAAGGAGGAAAAGCAAAGCAGGATCATACATAAGGAAAAAGCCCCACAGGACATTCAGGTTTGGAGTGGTTTGGAGAAAGATTCAGAAATATAACCCAGGATCTCTGATTTGCTGCACTTAGTCATTCCACAGCAGTGGAACTGGTGTACAAAAGCAACAGCACTCACAAATAGAGTCACAACAGGTCAGCAAGCCACTCTAGTGCCTTGGCTTTAGGTAATACCTTAGTCAGCCTGTTATCCTGCTAATCTAGGGGCTTTTACAGTGCAGTTCAAGCCATGACTAATTATATATATTTTTCATGCAATTTCATTTTATGCATAACCTATTGCAGTTAATTGTTGCTTTTAAGGGAGCCCTCTGCAAGCTTCCATTACAGCCTCTCCCCTATCCCACATGTACAGGAGTATTTACATGGGTAGGAAATGGATCACTACAACCTCTTCTTTCCTTTTGTTAATTGCTTCATGCACTGCTCTTTGAAAGGGCAAGCAGAATGCTGGGCAGATTGCTTTGTTCTAGCCATTGGAAAAAAGGTGCATTTAACTGGATACATTTACACTCAAACTTGAAAGGTTGATGATATGCAAAAATTACAGTATCTAACCTCAGCCACAAAAAGCATTCACTGAATAGTTACCAAGAGGCTTCTTCTCAGATTACTTCTGTAACAAAACATGCATCATCGCTGCACTAAAATGAACATTCAAGGTTGATAATATGCAGCTTCAGGCACTCTATTCTTTACAAGCATATCTATTTAAAAGTATCACAATAGAGAGCTTTGTCTGTTGGAACACGCTGCTATTGGAAACAACTATGCCTACAGAGTAATGCACCAGGCTGATGTACAAGCTTCAAACCCATTTGTCACTAAGGGGTCATGTCAGCCGTTCTGGTGACGGCTGCTGCATCTTGCCAAGTCATCTCCTCTGCTCATCTAGTAACAAACAGCCTCATCAGCATTAAAGGAAGAAAGAATCAAAGTTTAGATTTTAAATTATCTTACTCAAATTACTGCTCTCAGGAAACCCCACAAACTTATAAATCACAGGCACCTAGATGAAATCCAGGTGAAACTACATGGCTAACACTTCCATTTTTTTTTTAAAGAACCCCTAAGTCTTTAATTGGAATATGCTTTTTTCAGTCCATAAAGTAGAAAGTATGAGTGCAAACAAGTGAGTCAGGAGGCAGAGATTTGCCATGTCAAAAGCTGTAACACTTCTTTTTGTTTTCCTTTGTGTGAAAACGAAAGTTTTCTTTGAAAAAGAATTGAAGTTACAGTCAGGACAGCATGACATTTTTATTCACAGAGAAGGTAAAGGTCAACCTCCAGCAGTGATGTGTTCTGGACAGCTTGTCAAAGCAGCTGCCCGTAACCTGTTCTGTAGTTAGCCTAACAAGACGTCTTTTTAATATTTGTTTAGGTTGGTGTCTCCTGGCATAGGACAAGATGTTATGCTAACATACCTTCAACCAATAGGGGAAATCCAGTATTTGGAATAGGTACACAGGTACTTTAAAAGGCACTAGGTATATGCATAAACCCCTTACTGAGCTAAGTATAGGTGCTAAGCTAGACTTTCTCTTCAGTGATCCACGGAAGTGAGAGGGGATTAGATTTTCACACTCCCATTTAGATTCAGATAAACCACACTGTTAGCAGAACTTGCATACCAAAACAAACTCCTACATGACGACAGACTATGTTTTTAATCCTCCTTATCCTAAATACCAAGGTTACCTTATTGGCGTTGTGCAAGGTGTCTGCTTGCATGGGCTGATCAAAGCTTACGCCGAGTTCTTCATTGCTTCCTGCAGCAGAGAAAGCTTCACTGTTCTGTACCTCCTTGGGCTCATGTAATGGAGTGTCCAGCACTGGTAAGGGGGACTTGACATTGGAGATCTTAGGCATTGCACCAGGTAGTAAGGCTGAAGGGTTAATAGCCAAGTTAGCCTACAAAACAGACAACAAAAACATAGACACAAAAAGAGATCACATTACTACTGCTCCAGAGCAAGCATGGCTCCAGAGAAGGAGCAAGAACTAGTGTATCTGGGTATTCAAGTTCTACTTCTAAAGTGCCTGGCTTTTCTCAGACCTAAGAACTTCTGTGTCTCCCACAAGCTCTGTCTCACTAAAACCGTGGAGTGGTCAACACTATTATTCTGTGTAAGAGCTTCAGGAACAGCAGGGTCAAGTTTTGCCAGACCAAACACCTATGTAGCTCAATATTCTGTCTGAGGAGATAATGGTTCTGACTTTGAATGGTACTGTGATATAGACAGTAGTTTTGTGTCAGAAGAGAGACATAACCATAGTCCCCCCTAAGAGTCCCTAAACATACTTAATAATGCTAAGAACAATAGCAGTTCAAACAGGAGCCCACCCTCTGCCCCCCCAATATGAGTAAATAGTGCTGCTTAGAGTCAGGACTGAAACAGAAGGAGGAAATAATATTAAACATGCAATACAGAAAAAGCAATCAAAAATATGCCATCTGAAACAAATAATAATGTCGCAAGAATAAGGTAAGGAAGCAATAAGATTTTGGTTCAGGGAAAGCCATGAGTGAGGCAAGGAAGATTTTCTTTTTTTTTTGAAGGTAAAGTGCCAGTAAAGTTAATTACTTGTAGCTTTCCAATCCGAGATGAAGGCTCTTTGGTTTTAATGGGAACAGGACCTGTAGATTTCTGCACAAAATTACATTGGATTAAAGAAGTTAACAAGTTGTTATCAATCTGACCATAGTTTTCATTTTAATATATGTATAGAAAGCAGCTAATTGCTTACCAATTTCTTCTGAAGATACCTTGTTATTATCGCATTCTACCATTACAGCTATAGTCACTAAGTTTTCAGTTTCAGTTTCCCATATGCCATGGCCCCATCTTCACTGTCACATTTCATTCACCGGTCCTTCTACCCAATATTATACTTTGCCAGGGTAACTGAACAGCATCCATCTTCTCCAGGTCACTGGCACCACTAGCCAAATCAAACCGGGACAGCTATTTTCTCTCTCCTTGCTAATTCTGTCCCCTAAAATCCTTTGAAGCCATATTGCCAGGCAATGATCTAACTTTTCTCTTTGTGACTGGCTGTAACTGGGCTACAGACTTCAATGAAGCCCACACAGAAGCCAAGAGGGCTTCAAAATTGTTCCACTCAGACTTCAAGGAAAACAGCTTCAGAGAAGTGAGTGTTCCTCTAAAAAGAACAGGCCAGTAGTGCTAGAAAGAAGACTGGGCTAAAAGAGCAAGAGCAGCTGTTTAGTCTGAAGACTTGGGTCAATTCTAGGACTCAAGGAATGAATCAAATCAGCTAAGGTGCACTTTTCAGGGCTTGCTCTCCAGAAGTTTGTAGTCTGCATGGTTCTGTGAGCTAGGTAATACTGTTGTTGGTATGACTGGACAGTCAGAGCTCCTTCAGCTAGGTTGAAGTGACTGAGGGTTTGCAAGGGTTAGGACACTCGTTTGAAGGGCTTAATAGCACAACAGAGTATCCTAGTATCTGAGGAGATTGTTCTCTACTTAATTGCCTGTGGTGTTCAGTTAAACCTCAAATAGGCTGAAACCATTCCTATAGCAGGCTGTCAATAGCTGCAAAAACCAGGAAGATGAGCCTGGTTCTACACTTCAAGGAACACTTCACAAAAAGTGAAGATGTGCTAATTACTAGCCCTACAGGCGTGCTCTGTGATCTTCAGCCCAGGGGAGAAAAAACAATTCCCATTCCCTACAACAAAGATCTAATCTTCTACACATGAAAATCCATCAAGCAGTGCTGGTGAGGCACAGGCCAGAACCCTGGGCCAGATCACCTCTCCCAGAGACTCTTGATTCTGCAAGATTAAGGACAGGAGTCTTGTTTACTCACCATAAAGACTCCAAGATAAAAGTCTCAACAGACACAGATTTGTGCTGCATGCCCTGATCTCCTTTCTGAGAAAGGCTACCTTTAAAGATCACATTCACCCCAACAGACACTGGCATTTCAGAGAAGAAGAAACAACTAATTTTCAGTACAACTGGACCTAGGGTGTACCTCTTCACTGCCATTTCACTTTCTAAAGTGTGTGCACAATGAATAAAACATCAATAACACTTACACTTCTTGCTAGTAACAGTGCACCTGCTGATAAGCAGAGCAGTTTGGCCACACATTGCTGCCTGGCAGCCAGGGAACCCAGGCATTAGTTTTCGTCTTTCCAAGACACTTACTTAAAACAGGATGATACATCTCCTTTTTCTTTGCATGCTGTTCAAGGCACAAGACTTAAGTACTTGCCTCTGTAGTTGCTGCCTTCAGAGTCTCATCTGGCTTGGCACTTAAAGCATTTTCCAGGTTACTGCTCACTGAGGAAGGGCCAACACTGGTCTGAAGAGTTTTCTTCTCGGCCATTTTCTGAAAGCATTATGGGCACAAGTCAACATGAATGGGGTAAAAAGCATGGTGTGCAGATCCAAAAAAAAATCCCAAAACCCCAAAAGAACACAAGCAAAAATTTCTAAAACCTTGCTTTAAACTGAACAGAAAACTAGCCACATCTTTTGATCCTGCTGTGCATAGTTGTATTAGGTTTGCACGGCCAAGTTCTGGCAATGGTGGTGGGGGGCTACAGGGGTGGCTTTTGTGCGAAACTGGTAGAAGCTTTCTCCACGTCTAGCAGTGCCAGTCCCTGGTGGCTCCAAAGATGGATGTGCTGTTGACCAAGGCTGAGCCAATCAAGAACAGTGGTAACACCTCTGTTATAACATATTTAAGGAAAAAAAAGTTATCATACAGACGTAATTGCAGCCAGAAAAGAGTGGGGTGAGAACATGGGAGAGGAACAGCCCTGCAGACACCAAGGTGAGTGCAGAAGGAGGGAGAGGAGGTGCTCCAGGCACCAGAGCTGAGCTTCCCCTGCAGCCTGTGGTGAAGACCATGGTGAGGCAGCTGTGGCCCTGTAGCCCATGGAGATCCACAGGGGTGCAGAGATTCACTCACAGCCTGTGGAGGAGACCCAGGTGAGAGAGGTGGATACCTGAGGGGAGGCTGTGAACCCATGGGAGGCCTGGGTCCTGGCAGAGACCTGCAGAACTGCGGGAGAGGAGCCCACACTGGGGCAGGTTTCCTGGTACGATTTGGGGCTCTATGGGGGACCCAGGTCAGCACAGGCTATGCCCGAAGGACTGCACCCCGTGGAAGAGTGACCCACGTTGCAGCAGTTTCTGGAGAATCATTGCCCGTGGGATGGACTGAGGCTGAGGAAATTCATGGAGAACTGTCTCCCATGGGAAGGACCCCATGCTGGAACAGGGGAAGGACTCCCCTCTCTGAGCAGTGGCAGAAACACGGTGTGATGAACTGACCTTAATCCCCATCTCCCATCTCCCTGCACCACTGGGGGTGCTGGAGCTGGGAAGGAGAGATGGATGGGAGAAAGGTATTTTTAAGGTCTTATTTTACTTCTCACCATTCCACTCTGATTTTGCTAGAAATAAATTCAATTAATATGTCTAATTCAAGTCTGTTTTGCCCGTGTCAGTATTTTGTGAGTGATCTCTTCTAGTCCTTATCTCAATTAATTTATATAAAATATAACTTTGTAATATTTTCTCTCCCCTGTCCAGCTGCAGAGGGGAGCAAGAGATGAGCTTTGGTGAGTGTCTGGCATCCTGCCAAGGTCAACTCACTACAACAACAGGCATTGGCTTATGGCTCTGCAAAGCAAGGGCCTTCCTTTCCTCCATCCCTTTCATCTACCTCAACCTTTGCTGTCTATGCTAACAATTAATAATGAGAGTTTCAATAAACTTTCAAATGCATGCATATTTCCTCATCAACAAAACAGCAGAGAAAATAGAAGCACAATGCTAGCTAAGGAACAGTGCTATTTTTATGTTTTCAAGCAGCCATGCTCCATATACAGTCTCCCAAGCACTAATTACTTAAGACCACCCCATCCAGAGTCCCCAAAGAAACTGTTTCCAGGCACTATTGTCAGTTTTCTAGCCTAACTTCCAGCTGTGGACATGAATATAAACTGAAGTTTCAATTTAATTAAGATAACTATATTTAAAAATAGCAGTTTAGAATGTATGTTAGGACTTTGACCTCAGACCACCTGTAACACAGTCTAGTTCATTATGGCAGCTACTCACCCTTTAAAAGCAATTGGGTGACCATGAGGATTTTAATACTGCATCATTACCTGAGATCAATCCAATCTGCAGAAACTTGAATTAAACAACTCTCAGAGCATGGCTCATCAGTCATGCATAAAGCACAGGGAAGTAATATTAGCAAGCTAAGCAATGAAACAAAACAAACTCTACTACCTTGATTTCTGCTCAGGCGTGTTCTCTTACACCTAAGCCAGTTCCAGTGGTACACAAAAATAAAGAAAATCTAATTCTCTCATTCCAGCATTGGGAGACCCAATGCATCTGTTTACTCCCTATGTCTTCAGGGTCACCATGACCATTTCTGTTCTCTCAAAAAGATTTGAAAAGTCACTTAATTTCTTGTGGGTATACAAATGGAGAAAATCCCTTCCATACATTTCTTTCCGATCTCTTTTATATAAGCCATTTACAATAGAGAAACAGGTACCGGAATGTTTGTTTTAGCAGTACTGAAGAGGTCATCCTCATCATCATCCCCAAAGAGCCCTCCTCCAGGTGATGGCTTCAGAATACGGTTTGCAGACTAAAGAAGTGAAAGATAAAGAAAAGACGCGTCACAGATCCAAAGCACATCTCTTCCAGCCCAGGATGCCAGAACATAACTGACATTAGCATTTGGCCCTCTCTGGAAATCAGTGACTTCTAAGCTGTGTCCAAACAAGGAACACCAGTGCACAGAACACTTCAAAGACTGTTTTCAAATGGGAGGTTCAGAGGAGGGCTTTGAACTCACCACTGACTTCTTGGGGCTGGCAAAGAGGTCAACGTCTGGGTCATTGTCCTTCTGAAGTTTGTGACTGAAGAGAAGCTCTTCATCTTGGAAGACCCCAGTGCTTTTGGGCCGAGTACTTTTCTCAGAAGCCTGAAAGGAGAGGAGAAAGGTCCACACAGTGAGAAACTCCCTCTGTGAGGAGGTTATTTGCCTCATGATAAGGCAGGTTACAATTCCCCTGAGGCTACACTACAGCTCTGTAGTGGTAACAAAAATACAACTTTAACGGCTGGTTATGTTTTGTTTTGACCAAATTTGCAAAACTCACAATGTAAATATTTGTATTTAGAGTTCAATTTAATGAGAAGACATTCACCACAATATCTGCATCTGTTGATCTAAGATCCAGCTGCTCTTATTTACTTGAGAAGCTTCCTTCAAAGGAAAAATAAAGTTTTCAGTATGTTATCATGACTGTACAGTAAGGTTTATATTCCAGTAAGACTTTCATGCCTCAAAAATTTCAGCTAAGGATACAGGGCATAGTAGTGAAAGGAAGAGAATCTCTTAGTTATCTTCCTAAACAACATTTTCAAAGAAGAATAATTTTTTTTTTTTTTTTTTAAAAAAAAGCCCTGTAAAGCTTTTATTTTTTCTAGACTCCCTTTNAAGGTTTATATTCCAGTAAGACTTTCATGCCTCAAAAATTTCAGCTAAGGATACAGGGCATAGTAGTGAAAGGAAGAGAATCTCTTAGTTATCTTCCTAAACAACATTTTCAAAGAAGAATAATTTTTTTTTTTTTTTTTAACAAAAGGCCTGTAAAGCTATTATTGTTGCTAGACTCCCTGTTCTTCTGTGAAAGTAAGCAAACAACCACAAGGATGAATGGAACATACTGCCTTTGGCAAGAACTTCTACTTTCACATTTGCTGCTGTGGGTAATATTGAAGTTACACGTATCACACTGTAAGCCCTCCATTACCTGGCAAAGTAATAAGTATCAGCTCCTCGAACACCAGAACCAATGTGTGATTGTGGCCATTGTAGGCACCCAGCTCTGGCTTGCAAAGACAAAGGCCCCACTCAAATGTCCAGGTAAAGGCCCATATCTATGTTTCACCACTCATCTGTCTCTATTAGAACAACTCAAATTAAAGGATGTCTCTTCAGTGCATGACTGGATGTCCAGTACCATGACACCAGACACAAAATCCAGGCAGCAAGACTGGTCATCATAAGAATAAAGGCTGTTTCTCCCCATTCTTATTCAAGTCTCCAGGAGCCCCAAAGGGCTACCTAAATTTAATTTCCAGTACACCATTTTTCATCCATACACCCTCTCCTATGATTTTTATTACTGTAATTTCTTTATTACATTCTCCGCCTCTCTGTGCACCAGCTTTAATTTCGTATCAAAAACCAGGTCACATTTTTAGAGCACTAGAACTGCTATTTATGCCCAGATATGTGAAAACCTAATGCACATTTAGAATTATCCACACACAGAACACATATTAAGTTGAACTAAGCAAGAAAAGTAGTAGCACCTTTCAGATACGCCTATCAAAAATGTTAAGTTTATAAATTACCATTCTGATTTTTGCATTTCAGCACCTTAATCACTTTCTGACTACTACATGCTGACAGATGAGAGCTTTGAAGGAAATATTTGAAAGGATTTCTATTTTTCCAAATTCATAGGACAGACATGGCTTCTTTCAATCATCTCCAAGTGTGCTCCCACAAAAAAACAAATGCAGTATTCATTCACAAGTAGTAAACAAGGGCCCAAGCTAACAATCCATTTTAACTCAGAAGCTGCTCTAAACACTGATTTTTCTCCAACAGTCATCTATTTCATTCATTTCCAAGAGCTTTAGGATTGATTGCTTACTTTACATGATCACACTAAGATGACAAAACCTTGTGGTACACTGTAATATATAGTATGTACCTTTTGNATATATAGTATGTACCTTTTGACACTATTTCAAACTTACAGAAAAAATATCAGTACATTTGCATCAAGTAGAAACAGGAATATTGCCATGGATTCAAGGACATTGCAACTGAAAATTCCAAGTCCACCTCTTGATGGTATACACTATATCAGAAAAGCCAGACTAATAATATGGTAGCTGGAAGCTTTTTTAAAAAATGAACACACATACTTGAAAAACAGAAGTACACATAGGATTAAGATAATTATTGTTGACTCTAAGTCTGAAGGCATATATCCAGCAAGCAAACTGTAACGATGTAAAA